>CM069151.1:4315774-4408274 GCA_035221665.1 Okamejei kenojei | reverse complement strand
ACTGTGGTTGCTCTTTTAAGTACTTAGTAACCTGTAACCTGGCCAACTGTTTTTGCAGCTAACCAGTGGTTTGCATCCTGCAGTGTAGCCTTCGTATTTCTTTTCATGAAATCTTCTGCAGACAGTGGTCATTGACAAATCCACACCTGACTCCTGAAGAGTGTTTCTGATCTGTAAGACAGGTGTTTGGGGATTTTTCTTTATTATAGAGAGAATTCTTCCGTCATCAGCTGTGGAGGCCTTCCTTGGCCTGCCAGTCCCTTTATGATTTGGCTGATATCTCTAACAGTTGTATTCTTGTTTCTCAGTTTCATAATGGCTTCTTTGACTTTCACTGGCACAACTTTGTTGATAAACAGCAATAAAAGTTTCCAAAGGTGATGGAAAGATTGGAGGAAAGAATAGGTACAGAGAGCTCTCTTATACCTGCATTAAGGAGGCATTTAAACACACCTGAGCAATTACAAGCACCTGTTCTACTCTATACTCATGACTGTGTAGCCAGACATATTACAAACTCAATTTTCAAGTTGCCGACGACACCACCGTTGTGGATGAATTACAGATGGTGATGAGTCAGAGTAGAGAGGTGAGATCGACCAACTGACCAAATGGTGCCAGCACAACAACCTGGCTCTCAATATCAGCAAAACCAAAGAACTGATTGTGGACTTTGGAAAAGGAAGGTTGAGGACCCACAATCCTGTTTACATCAATGGGACGATGGTGGAGAGAGTCAAAAACTTCAAATTCCTGGGCGTGCATATTTCAGACGATCTTTCCTGGACTCTGATGCAATTATAAAGAAAGCACAACAGCGCCTCTACTTCCTGAGAAGGTTACAGGGATTTGGTATGTCAAAGAGGATTCTCTTGAACTTCTACATGTGCGCAGTAGAGATAATATTGACTGGTTTCATCGTGGCCTGGTTTGACAACTTGAACGTCCAGGAGTGGAAAAGAATGCAAAAAAGTTGTGCACTGCCCAGTCCTTCACCGGCTCTGACCTCCCCACTGTAGAAGGGATTTATCGGAGTCGCTGCCTCAAAAAGGCAGCTAACATCATCAGAGACCCACACCATCATCTCACTCATCTCACCACTGCCATGGGGAAGAAGGTACAGGAGCCTAAGAATTGTAACGTCCAGGTTCAGGAACAGCTTCTTCCCTACAACCATCAGGCTATTAAACAATAAAACTTCATAAGTTATGAACTACAATCACTACAATAGACAATTATTATTGCACTCATTGTTTGTTTTGAGTTTTGTTATATTATTTATTATGATTACATATTCTGCAGTGCTGCAGCAAGCAAGAATGTAATTGTTCTATCTGGGACATATATAACAATAAAACACTCTTGACTCTTGATGCCATGTGTTCAAACATTATGTGTACTGAAATGGGGGGACTATGTATAAACACAGCTGTAATTTCTACATGGTACAACCAAAATGTATAAAAGTACCCTTTAATAAAATCTGACAATATGTACTTTAATCACATGTTAATTTTTCTATTACAAATCTCAAATTATGGAGTGCAGAGGCAAATAAATAAATGGGTCTTTGTCCCAAACATTATGGAGGGCACTGTATCTAATCCAAGCTCAACTCCAAAGTACATAGTGGAACTTGGAGTCAGCACTCACCTCTGCAATTGGATCCTCAACTTCCCAGCCAACAGACCACAATCTGTGATTAACACAAATCCATAATAAACAATAAAACAGTACTCCAGACAGATTCTTATTTTTTTAAATATCAACTGTTCAGATTATGACTCCTCTTTTACTTTTAAAGTGGTCGTCTGAGATCAGTCCTTTGCAACCATCCTCGAAGAAGAGGTGGCCAACAACAACCAGAAGAAATTTACCGGATCCCAAAATTAATTGCTTCTGCACTTCAAGTCACATTGTTTTCAGTTTTCTTTCATAAGTTAAGTAGCAGAAAATTTAACATGGCATAAACATCTTTAAAAAGAATCTGTGCACTAAAAATATTTGCTTCAGTGTGAATTTGATCTAGAGTGCTAATTCACTAATGGTGACAGATGATACAGTAATCCATTAAGCAGGTATAACACCCACTGATTAATACCAAATATAGAATCTGCTAAAACAAATCTGGTAACATCCAACAGATAAATAATCCGGTTGAGGCTGTGACTGTTTTTAACAAAAGCAAGAGCAATACTGAAGTAGAAGATGAAGACATCCATCTTTCTGGGATATAGATGTTATCCATGACATATAGATCATTGGTGTTTTAGTCAGGGAATACACTTCAAAAGAATAAAGCAAAAAAAAAAAAAAAATCACATTTGCAGTATCAGTTTTATGTGGGAAATAGGACAACACATTTACAAGTGGCAGGCTTCCAAAACAGTTAGAAAGGGAAGTAAATGTCAGAAATTAATTGTTTTTCATTTCAATTTTGTCCAATTCTCCTGAAACATTGTCACACAACAATATCAAAGTCAATAACTTCAATGCCAGCCAATAATTTAAAAATCCAAATCAAAATATTGGGTACAGGTTCTACCATTATCAGCAGCGATATGGATATACTAAATACTTGAGACTGGTTAAAAGGAAATTTGAAGCATGACACACTAAATGCCATTATCCGGCACTAGACAGACACAAGTTCATATACCCAATAAAATATAACAGTTATTTTTACCCTGTGTAGAGAAACTAAGAGAGCATTCTGATGGTACCGCTATGACCATATACAGCATCTGAAACCACTGCTGTTAGCTTGTAACTGCCAGATATCTTCAATAATTGAACTCAGTTATTGGATATAGTGAACAAGATGGAGAATTTTCCAAAAACATGCAAGATAAGAACTCCTTGTAAATTTAACATTACTTCTAAAAATAATTATTTCTGATTATAGAAAAATGCAAGCCTGTATTTAAATAGCTTTTTAATTGCACAAGGCATCTCAAAGCATTTCCTTAAAAAATAACTTTTGACATTGTGGACAGTTATTCTGGAGCCAAATGAGTCAGCCAAGTTGGTACAGCATTTCCACAGGTAGCAATGAAATAAAGTATTCCAGCAGTATAGTTTCAGGATTAAATATTTACCAGGTCACCAAAATAAATTTCCATCTTGTCTTTATGTCACTGCTTGATATCAAGTTAGCTAAGCTTTAGTGCTTATTTTCTAGTTTATTTGAAATGATCCAAATGACTAAAGTTTCCTTTCCAGTGCACTGTGTGTCAGGGTAGATTATGTTCTCACTCTGGCACATATGTGCTTGTCAAGGCTCACGTTCAAATGTTTCATCCAGGGTTCGTACACTTGGAAGAGCTATAAATTCAAGGACTTTAAAGGTCCAAAAATCCAATTTTCAAGGAGCAAAATCCAGCAAACGTTGATGGTATATTGGAGACTTGTATATAAATTGCTTGGTATTGGATGATTTGATTCTATACCAAATAAAAAGTAAGAAGATTGGCTGGTCACCAACTCAGATTTGATTGAAAATCATGTTTTGCACACCACTGGTACAAAGAACACAGCATAAAAATCAACTTTCAACTCAAAGTTCCTTCGAAGTTATGAACCATTGATATAGCTCGAATTATTGCCAAATGCCCATTGGAATTTGGGGTTGAGACATTGCTTTCTGTTGTGCTACTTGTGTGCTCTGACGTACAGACACTGATTTCAGGGAAATCTGAGAAGGTGATCAGTCAATTAGTCCAGGTTGCACAGAACGACACTAAACTACATAATAATTACACACAAGATGGTTAACTAATGCCCCTGTCTCACGGTGCGAGTTGACCCACGAGTGACAGACTCGTGGTTGTGCACGAGATCCCAAGTTGATGTTCAAGTGTTTGAACCGAGTTCCCACAGGTATGGTATTTTGCCATTTACTGCGATGTTCCAAGTTTGTCTCCAGAGTTAACCAAGTTCATCTCCCGAGCTGCAAACGTCTCCTGACGTACTCTTGAGCTGACAACTTCTCCTGAAAAGTGACACAGTGTTTCTAACGGGCCCTTCGGCCCACCAAGTCCGCGGCGACCAGCGACACTAGCACCATCCTACACACGAGGGTCAATTTACTATTTTGTTACATTTACATTTGTAGATAGGAACAGAGATGCTACACAGATATTTTAAGCTCTTGGGTGAAGTCGCACAGTGGGGCAGGGCTTTTTAGGCAACATCTGTGGAGCGAAGGAAATATGCAACGTTTCGGGTCCAAACCCTTCTTCAGACCCGGCTATTTCCTTCGCTCCATAAATGCTGCCTAAAGCCCTACCCCACTGTGTGACTTCACCCAAGAGCTTAAAACCTTTGTGTAGCATCTCTGTTCCTATCTTCAAATTCACATTTTGAAATAAAATACAGTTTTCGGCTTAAACATTTCGCAGCAGGCTCGCGATTCGTCGATTCCCACGCATTTTCAATCATCGATTCGGTGTAATTTTCACACCTGGTTGATGTAGTTTTTTTTACAGATACAGTACATCACAATTGCAAAATTTTTGTCGAAAGTTTTATTTTATTTCAAAGTGGGAATTGGAAAATAGGGGCAGAGATGCTACAGTGATGGCTGCATCTGCGCTTCCTTTCTGTTGGGGTGAAGAGTCCTGGCCCGTGGCGGCTCCTGATAAGTGATATGTTCCCCCCTCGGGTGCTGCCTTGCCCGCTGAGTTCCTGCAGCACTCTGTGTTTTTTGTTTGGCTCTGAAGTTGAAGGTGGACCCCCCTGTGTCTACGTTCAACTCCCTGTCTGTGGTGGCTCAGCGAGACGGGCAGGGGCTCTGGGGAGAGGGTCATCCAGCACAATAACGGGTCAGCTGGCGATGGATAACAGGACAGCGGGCGGTGGAGCTTACTCCATATGTCAGTGCAAGTAACCTCAATTGATCCCTTGTTCGCGCTGACACAGGAGTAAGCTCCACCGCCCGCTGGGATGTTATCCATCAACCGCTGACCCACTCCGCTCTATGATCGTTGCTCTTGAGCTGGTCCCCTCCACTGTTCAGACGGAGAGCACTGCCAGAGGTGGGCGGGCCGGCAGAAGCCGCTGAGATGGCAGTCGGTCCGCTGTCCGGTGATGGAGCCCGCCCATAGCCACGTGAGCCGCTTCCCTCCCCGGCCACAATGTGGTAGCTCCCCACCCGGAGAAATCCCAATGTGGCCCGTTCTGGCAAGATGACGTGTTGAAAAATCGCATGTTCTTTTTTTAAAATCACCTTTTTTTTACTCACTTTTTTTTACTCTGTCCAGATGCCGATTTAAGAGTGCTCACGGGTTAACACGTTAGACTCACGAGACACTAAGGTCAACGCACGGGCCCTATGTTATTACAGTGAGTTAAAATGTTTCAATTTTTATCTTGAATAGTGAATTTGACTCGTGGAAAAAAATCAAACATGTTTGATTTTTATCACGAGTTATCAAGTTTCACGGGTACCTGCCGTTAGTGCCACGAGTGGACAAGTTGATCGCGCGAGTTCCAACGTTGCCGCTGCGTTCCTGGTACGTGATCACCACGAGTGAAAACTCGGGGTCACTCGTGGGCCAACTCTCACCGTGAGACAGGGGTTTCAGCTATATTCGTACTTCAATAGAGCACTGATGGTGCTTCAAATTCCTGGGCGTACATATTTCCGAAGATCTTTCCTGGACCCAGCACACTGATGCAATTATAAAGAAGGCACATCAGAGCCTCTACTTCCTGAGAAGATTACGGAGATTCGGCATGTCAAAGAGGATTCTCTTGAACGTCTACAGGTGCACGGTAGAGAGCATACTGACAGGTTGCATCGTGGCCGGGTTCGGCAACTTGAACTTCCAGGAGCAGAAAAGACTGCAAAAAGTTGTGACCAATGCCCCGTCAATCACCGGCTCTGACGTTCCCACCATCAAAGGGATCTATCGAAGTCACTGCCTCAAAAAGGCAGCCAACATTATCAAAGACCCACACCATCCTGGTCACACACTCATTTCACCATTGTCATCGGGAAGGTGGTAAAGGAGCATGAAACTGTAACGTCCAGCTCCAGGAACAGCTTCTTCCCTATAGCAACAAATAAGCTCTGAACTACAACAGACTACTATTATTATTGCACTATATTTGTTTATTTATTGAGTATATGTGCATCAGGCACGTGCCGTGAGTAATTACTCAGGGTAGACACTCAGTCGGCTTTAAAAAAAATTAAACCGCGCATGCGCAGATTGTTCTCTCCGTAAAAATAAAAAAAAAAACAAAAAAAACAGTAACAATTCAATTTGCCCAAGGCTTCCTAGTCTCCTTTATTCTGAATTACTGAATGGGTGGGGGGGGGGGGGGGGGGGGGGGGGGGGGGGGGGGGGGGGGGGGGGGGGGGGGGGGGGGGGGGAATGAAGGGTGATGGCAGGTGGAGAGATGGTGGGAAAAACGGGAGAAGTTGAATCAGTTGTCATCTAATTGAATGACAACACTTGTTCAAGGGGGGGGGGGAAAGAGTTCCTTTTACAGCGTGTGAAGAGTCTGTGCCAGGGTAAAGTTGTGGGGAGGGCAGGAGTGTTGAGAAAGAGGGGGTCGGGGATAATGCCAGTAACTCACTCATTCACCACTGCCGCAGCTCTCCGGGCACGAAGCCACTGCACTGTAGCCGGGGATAGAAGCAGCTCAGGTAGCTACGAGCAGCTGCCAGGACCCAACAGCAGGACTGGCTGCCATTTCAGCGCCTTCTGCCAGCCCGCTCAACTTTGGCAGTGATCTCCGTCGGAACACTTCTCACCTGCCATTCGCCGACTTCGCTCATGTCAGCGGCTTCCTGCAAATCCTTAAATTCCCACAGCCGAGTAACCTCAATCGTGCTGTCGGAATTTAAGGACATGAGTTACGCCAGCGAGCAGCAGGAGAGAGGTTTTTAGACGGAGAGCTGCCAGAGGTGAGCAGGGGCCGGCAGAAGGAGCTAAGGTGGCGGTTGGTTCCGCTGTCCGGCCCGGCGGCCGCTCAGCCACCCGAACTACTTCTCCCCCCGCTCCTCCTCAATGCGGTGGCATTGCATGCCTCCGTGCAAGGAGCGTCGCAAATGGCATAATCCCGAACCCCCCCTTCACAACATTCGTGCCCTCCCCGCAACTTTATCCCGGGCCAGATTCCCCAAACGCTGTGAAAGGAGCTCGCACCCCACCCCCACACCCCGGGAAATACTGTATTTAAAGACATCACCAAGAAATGTACTTACCACATCATTGGAACACAAACCCCATTCTTCTCACCATTTCCTTAGATACACTTAAAATAATGCCAATCCATATTTGAAAACCCCGCCAAGAAACTAGCGCTGCGCATGCGTAGTAGGCTGCTGCGCATGCGCAGTGCTGCAAAGGCAGAATTTCAGCTGCCTTCAGCCCCGATTGAAATTGACGGCTTCAGGCAACGCTGACGGCACGTGGGCTTCAGAGAGCTTCCCATGTTACAAGCGCTGCGGTTGAAACGCACGGAAAATTATGCCTACCTAAAAGATCGATCTCTTACATAGGCATAATTCTCCCATGCCTTTACTATTTATATTTAGTAATTACTATATTATCATTTTAGTCAGAGTAGGCAGTGCCTACCTTGCCTACCCTGACGGCACGTGCCTGATGTGCATGTGTGTGTGTATATATATATATACACATACATATACATACATATATACACACACATATATATATATATATATATATATATATATATATATATATACACATACATACATATATATATAAATATATATATATATATATATATATAATAATTTATATATATATGTACACACACACACACACACATATACATACATACACGCACACTGAACTTTTTTTTTTCTCCCGTTATGTACGATGTTTACATATTCTGTTGTGCTGCAGCAAGTAAGAATTTCATTGTCCTATCTGTGACATTTGACAATAAAACACTCTTGACTTGACTCATTTTCTCATCTCTTAGTTGTTCAATCTGAAACCATGATAAACGAAAACTTTGCTTTTCAACCAGTCCGTGCAAACCTGTACTGTCCCTGCATGCTTCAAAATCTCCACTATTGTCCCTGTATCCAAAAAGACAAGGAATACTGGTATTAATGGTTACAGGCCAGTCGCACTGACCTCTGTGGTCATCAGGCATGAGACAAGAAAAAAACGAAAAAAGTGGAGAGATGGGGGTGCAGGTAGGGTTCCAAGGGGCAACACCACTGGCTGCCCCCTTCATGCAGAATTTTCTTGATAATTGTATCTTGAAATGACACCGTTTTCTTGCCTGTTTAACCTTAATTTATACTGTAGTTTTTTTAATGTACCTTAAAATTGTCAGTTTTATAAATTTAATGAACTCAAAGAACTTCAAAATAAAAATTCAAAATAAAACATGTAGCCATCAATCAAGGTTAACCAACAAAATCAGAATGTTTTATGCAACCACATTAATGAGAAGGATGGAACTGCTTGCTTGATTTCAAAATTTCATTGAAACCGTCAACTTGATAGCCTACAGCAAAGTGACATGTATGTTCCCGCGCTACCCAGTGTTGCAGGGATGCAAGCAGAAGCCTCCACGTGGCGCATCCCGGGCAATGCTGATGACAGAAACTGTACCACAGTGACTGACTAAAGTAACCAATTCTGCAACCACCGACCGTCAACAGTCACTGACCGATCGGAAATACGTGATATAGAAGATGGCCGGACACGAGGAAGACCCAGTGTTGCAGTGCTAATTTTTTAGGTGGCGGAGCTGTCAAGTGTGGCGTCATTTCAAGTTTTGCTTGGGGGCCGGGGGGCAAGCTAGTCTCCCAAAAGGGTCAAACAAGATTATAGCCTTCCACTACATCCCAGTGTATGTAGTGCAAGAAAACATATAATAATTTGGTAATATGACACAATATTGCACGATTGCACTCACTATCATGAAATATAATTATCCAGCAAGTGAAGAAAAATACAGCGATCATGTATTTTTACAGAGGTGTCGACCAGGCACCAAATCGCCCTGACTCTCCCGCAGCTCTAGGCCCACACACACACACTCCGTCGACCCTCGCCTCTCCCACCGGCGGGCCAGAGCCGTCACCTCACCAGAGTTCCAGGCGCAGCACTGGGCCCACAACCTCCACTGTGCTGGATCCTAGTGCACCTTCCCCCACTCCTACAGGGCACGTTAGTAGACATATCTAACAATGTTTCCCGACTTTTAATTAAAAAAAAGCATTATAAATTATGAAAAAATGCCACAATACGCTGCATGAATTAATACCTTTATCATAAAAAGTGAATTTTCAAAGACTTTCAAGGACCTAAGATAAATCCAGGGACTTTCAAGGCTTTGAAAAATAGTTTCAAATTCATGGACTTTCAAGGACTGTACGAATCCTGTTCATCACCACTCTTGCATCAACTACAGAAGGCCAACATGCCACTCGCTTTCTTCATTACCTGCTGTACCTGCGTGCTTACTTTCATTGACTGATGAACAAGAACCCCCAGATCCCATTGTACTTCCCCTTTTTCCAACTTGACACCATTTAGATAATAATCTTCCTTCCTGTTTTTGCTACCAAAGTGGATAACCTAACATTTATCTACATTAAATGGCATCAGCCAAGCATCTGCCCACTCACCCAACCTGTCCAAGTTACCCTGCATCTCATAGCATCCTCCTCACAATTCACTGCCACCCAGCTTTGTTCATATGCACCTTCTCCAACCATCTACTGCATGTGAAGTTGCCAATGTTCCCAAACTTGGAATGACAACCATTTTGCCGAACTTGCGCTCAGCCTGTCAAGGCCTGCTGGATCTCCCAGTTGCTAACCATGTTAACTCCCCTTCCCATTCTGACCTCTGCCTCTTCCATTGCCATTCCCAAACTGTAGGAACAGCACTTAATATTCTGCTGAGGTAGATTAATGCCTGAGGTCTAAATTACCCTCTCAGCATGTAACTATAATTTGAAGTTGACACAATATTTTTTTTAACTGCAGCAAAAACGAGATAATCAGAATATTAATTTATTGTAAAATAATTGGCTAGGTTATTCTTCCTTTAACAGTACAAATATTAATTTTGCTCTTCTCCTCATCCACAATTTATTAAGACTTGAAATGCGGCACAAGTCTAAAATGCTCATCTCCCCCACCAAATTTCCTGTTCTGATTACCTTCAGTACCAACAATAACATTTATTAAAATAATATGAAATGATTTGAACTCTCCCATCAGTTTTCTATTTCAAGAAAAAAACAATAAAATGCACATGTTGGAAGCAACACTTTGCTTCCACTTTATCCCAGCCAAAATTTTTCAGTGTTACTTTTTGCCAGTAACAAGATTGGCAAATGAATCTGATTCATTTTTAATCCCATCTAAAGCTGACATCTAACACATGAGATTTTAAAATTAAGGTGGAATTAGATAAGATCTTACCATACACGAGCTAAGCAACGGCCATCGACAACATTAAATTAATAAAGTAAGCATCAATTTCCATGGCATCAGCATCATTAAATTTGCAGATGACATTGAAATAGATGGTATGGTCAATGAAGATGGAATTACAGGGGAATGTGATCATCTACGCCGAGGAATGCAAATTGAGTTTAATTCAATTATGTGTCATATGGTACACTTTGGGAAGTCAAAGTAGGACAGGACTTCTCAGGACAGTGAACAGTTGGGTCCTAGGGAGTAATGTAGAGCAGAGCAATCTTTCCTCAGGCTAAAGGTAGAAGTGGGGGAGAAATAAATTGGAGGCAAGAAAAGGCCATAACAAACCAGGGCCGACAACAGATGACCTCAGGAAAGGTGGCTCTCCATTGGTGGTTGGGAAGGTTTGAAAACAAGAGGGATACACGGATGTGAACAATGGAATTGGTAGGATGACTAGGGTGGGAGTGAAGAGGGAATGTTACTTGAAATAAGAGAAATCAACGTTCATAAGCTGGGTTATAAGCTGCCCAAGCTAAATATGAGGCTCTGTTCCTGCAATCTGAGTACGGATCTCCACTGACAGTGGAAGTGGTCCAGGATAGAAAGGTCAGTATGGGAATGGAAAGGAGAGTTAAAATGTTTTACAATCGGGAGACCACATAGGCCAAGGTAGATTGAGTGTAAGTGTTCAACGAAACAATTGCCAAGTCTACACTTGGTCTTGCCGATATAGGAACCCACACCGAGAACACCGGTTATAGTAGATGAGGTTGATAGAGTGCAAGTAAATCTCTGCCTCACCTGAATAGACTGTCAGGGTCCCTGGATGGAATCGAAGGAGGAGGTAGAAGGACTACATCTCCTAGCAATGTTACAAAATGTTGAGATTTTAAAAATCAAGTCCGCAATTTATCCCATCAGATAAAGCATAAAAAGAAGTTTAATTTGACACCTAATTCACTTTCATATCTTCAGTATTAAAAAATTAATGGCCATTTTAATACTTGGAAATTAGCATCTTGTACCCCATTGACTTTCCATTCTTAACGCAAAAGCTGTGATCTAGGACAGTCAAAAGCCCATAACTTTCTTAAAAATTAAGAGAACTCAATGAAATGTTCAGTTATTATAGATTGAAACATTCTGAAACAAATATGAAACAATATTACTTGGATGACCTGAAATTAAAGCATATAATTAGTTAGTTATCTAATTGTAGCTAATTACATAATTCAATTACTAGATCTAAACATCTATCAATTTCTTAAGAAATTATAAACATTTTTAAATTTATAGGCCAAATGGAAGGAATTTAGTGTTTAATGCCTGTAAATTAATGGCCATTTAAATCAACTTGCGAGTGGATTTTAGTGGAACGCGGTGGATTGGAATGTTGCGGTTTGCGGTGAATTTATCCCCCAGTCGGCAGGGAAAATACAGCCGGTTCATACATTTTTTTTGTCCCCTTCTCGCAACATGAAAATGTGATTAAATGCTTCCTAAAAACCAAGTTTTTATGTAAAAATAAACCGTGTCGCTTCTTTTATTGCCTACGTTAGGTCCGTTCTGCTGTCAGCATTCAGAGCTTTAGAAGATGATTTTAAACTAGTTAATAAATAATCTAGCGTAGATTAAAAATAACTTCTTTAGCGACAAAATCGCCCGACATGGATCGATTTGGACTGTCTAGGGAAAAACGGCATTTTAAACCCCCTCTGAAAGGCGCCAAAGTCGCGCACACGGGGAGCGGCAGAACTGCAGCGCCGCTAAAGAAAGGTATTGTAACATACTTACATCTCCAGTGGTTGCAGGGGAGATCCCTGGGGAGGGGGTAGTTTGGTTGGGAAGAAATTAGTGAACCAGGGAGTTGTGGAGGGAACAGTCTCTGCGGAAAGAAGGGGTGAAGATATGAAGATGTGACAAATGGTGAGATCCCGTTGGTCGTGACGAAAATGTCGGAGGACGATGTGTTGTATGCGATGGCTGACAGGGGTGAATGCGGGGACTAGAGGGACAGCTCCCGTTGCAACTGGGGGGGAGATGGGGAACAAGAGCGGAAGTACAGGATACAGCCTCATCTATGATAGAAGGGGGGAACCTATGTTATCTAAAGAATGAGGGCATCTCAGATATCCCAGTATGGAACACCTCATCTTGGGACCAGATTCAACAAAGACAGAGGTATTGGGAGTATTGGAGGGAGACTTTGCAAGAGGCAGGGTGGGAAAAATGTGTAGCTGAGATACCTGTGGGTGTCAGTAGGTTTGAAATAGATGTCTGTTGATATTCTATCGCCTGCGAAGGACACAAGTGAGATTAATAAAGGGGAGAGAGTTGTCCGAGATAGTCCAGGTGAACTTGAGGGCACGGTGGAAGTCCATGAGCTCTGCATGGGTGCCGGGTCTCCCCGATGCAGTATTCAATGTAGCAGAGAAAGCGTTGGGGATAGGGCCAGTGTACGAACTACACTGGAGCAGGGACGGTTTGAACTACAGAGTTCCCTGAACTATATAGTTCCTGAAAATGGCATTGCAGGTATATAGGGTGGTGAAGAAGGCTTTTGTCACATTGGCCTTCATCAATCAGTGAATTGAGCATAGCATTCGGGACTTTATGTTGCCATTGTACAAGACATTGGTGAGGTTGCTCTTGGGAGTATTGTGTTTGGTTTTAGTCCTCCTACTATAGGAGAGATGCCATTAAGCCGAGAAAAAATCACAAATGTGTTGCTTGGACTTGAGGGCTTGAGCTACAGGAGCAGGTTGGGTGAGTGCGCAGACTTTTCCCTAAGGGTAGGAATCAAAAAGTAGAGGGTAGAGGTTTAATGTGAAAGGGTGATAATTAATTGGAACGGGGGGGGTCAACTTTTTCACACTGTAAATGTCTGTAAATGGAAAAGCTGGGAGGAGAAGTAGTTGCGGCAGGTACAGAAAGGTTTAGAGGGTGGGCAGCTGGGAGTAGCTTTGATGGAGTTCTTAGTTAGCACCGACGAGTTAACCAAAACAGTAATCCCCCCCCCCCCCCAGCTACCACTGCAACATGGTTGCAGCATTTCCCAATTACAAAATACAGTGCAGTCACTTACTAGGTTACTCCAACAGCATATCACAAACGCATGACCTCTGCAATCAGAAAGGATAAGAGGTACAGGTGCATTGAAAAGCTTCCATGTTGCTGACTTCAAATACAGTGCCAGGGCTCTCACTTAACTTTTTTTCTCTGTTTCCAGCCGGGCAGTTTAGGTGGTCATTTAAGACGGCTTGTATGACACATTGCAATTAATTCAATTTCTATTATTTCTTTCCACTTCCAAACAAAAATGTGGTTGGATTATTCAGCGTATGATCAACCTGGGTGAGACCAAGTGCTCCCCCCCTCTCCCCGCTCCTCCTCTCACCCTCTCCTTTCTCCTGTCTACTCCCCTCCCCCCTCATCTCTCTCCCCCCTCCTCCCATCCTCTCTTTCTCCCCCCCTCCTCCTCACCCTCTTCCCCCTTCTCTCTCATCCCTTCCCCCCTCCCCCCCTCATCTCTCTCCTCCCCCTCCCCACCCCACTCCACCTCTCCCTCTCCCCCCCCCCCCCCACGGATATGTGGGGTGGTTCGTGTGTATGCACCCCCCCCCCCCCTTCAACCACGCATTGAGGGGACGGGACCCAGCAGGTCCCACTTGGTCTAGTATAGAATAAAATTCCAAACATTAACTTGTTTAGATCTGCTGCAAACCTCAAAATAATCATATTTTGGAACAGAATGTCAAGTCGTAAATATATAAAACTTTTACTGCCAATCTACTTATGCAGTTGCTATTGTAAAGAAAACAGTCATTTACTACTTTGGATTTAAAGGTTTAAATGACATACAATGTACAAAATACCTAAATTGCCATCAAACTAATTAATATTTAGCCAGTTTGGATACAACCAGTTCTGTATATTCAAAATATGTAACATTCTCTACGATAATTGTTAATAATGTTTTGACTGCTTAATTAAAGAGATTAACAGCATAAAATCAACTATCAGCAGATTCAAAATAAATATCTACATACTGTATGCCTGGAATTATCATGAAGGATTTTGCCACTCATACTTGGTTGTTCACTAAACCTGCTCTTAACAAGTCGAGATCCCTGGTGCTAACTCGCCAGATACACAAATTGGCAAGGCCTTGTGCTGCAAGTTGATAAAAAATGGCCCTTCATACAAAAATGCATTGACAGCCAGTTAAACCATGTCTTACTCGAAAATAAATAAAAAATAAACAGCCCACACACCATCAGTAATATAAACTGTTTGAAATAAAAATTTAATAATCTTTGGCTCACTCTACCTCACTCATTAATATTTAACAAACTTTTCCCAGTAAAAGTTCATGACATATCCTTTTTGCAGTCCCTCATAGGAACAAAATTTATGTTTAATTCCAAGTCTAACAATCAGGAAATCAAGAGTAATTTGCTGTGCAAAAATTCAGACAACGGTGCACCCATACAGTTAGAGAGGTAAATGCTGGCATTTCCACAGAAGATTCAGGTAAGGATTTTCAGACTTAAAGTTCTCAGTGGATTTATCCTTGATTTCCCCATCCCAAATAAAATCAGTGAGATAAATTTCAAATCAGGTTGTAAATCGCCAGCCTTGCTAGAATTGCAGGATATACCTTCGAATCAGTTCTTCGAATCAGTCATTCTCAATCAGTCTACCCATTTGTGCTTGCATACATGCTCCTAACCATTTCCAACAACTTCAACATAAGATTTAACATATAAAGCACCCATTC
The DNA here is from genome assembly GCA_035221665.1 of Okamejei kenojei. Lineage (NCBI taxonomy): Eukaryota > Metazoa > Chordata > Chondrichthyes > Rajiformes > Rajidae > Okamejei > Okamejei kenojei. The sequence continues at coordinate 4,393,056 of CM069151.1, read as the reverse complement.
CATGAACATCCAAAGCAATTATATCAAATGTTAATTCCAAGGTCAACAATGTACTCAAATTACAACCCACGTGACACTGGAACAACTTCTCTTCAGGGAAAAAAATACTTGAAATTGGAGAAGTCATCGGTCATACCGATTCAATGGTTGGCTTGTATGCTACCCAATCAGAATGCTGAGGTGCTAGTCTTCCAGTTTGCCTATGACCTCACTCTGACAATGGAGGGGGCCGGGAACAGAAAAGTCAGTATGGGAATTGAAAAGAGAGTTAAAATATTCAGCAACTGGGAGCTCCAGCTCAAGTAATATGCCTCCTGACCTGGCTCTCTTTTTCTTTCTATTGTCCTGACCCTGGTACGTTCTTATTTTCTCCCACCATTGTAGTCACCTTGTTCCTTTTCCCTCGACTGTACCCTCATCTTCCATCCACCTCATATTTCTCTTTTATCCCCTATTTTCCCTCCCCTTCCACCTACCTCCTTCCAGCTTTACGTTGCACACTACTTCTTTCCTTATCTGACATTCTTTCTCAATTCTAATCTCTAACCTTTGTCATTTACTCATCTGACAATCATCCCCTCCACCCACAAATGTATCCAACTGTCACAGGCCATGATTTATCATGCTCCCAAGTTTCTTTTCTAGCTTTCTCGCTGCTATGCTATCAATGTGAAGGTATGTCATCTATCCACTCCCTCCACAATGTTGCATGACCTGCTGAGTTCCTCCAGCACTTTGTTTTTTGCTCAAGATTCCAGCATCTGGAGTTTTCTGTGACTCAACTTCTATTCAGTCAGGCGAGGCAACAATTACGAAGACACAATGTGAAGGGCTGGGAAACCCAATATATGGATACATTGAATTATATAGCACTTAAATGGTCTATTTTAGCCTACCTTGTCCCTACCATCATTATTTATTACAATAGGCCCATATCTCGCAAGACCATTCCTATCCATGTATCCATCCAAATGCTTTTTTAAAGTTTGCAATTGTAATCTGCTTCTACCACTTCCACATTCAACTCATTCTAGATATTCACCACTTTGTGAAAAATCTACCCTTCAGATTTATTTTAAATTTCAAAACAATTGCTAGAGAGTCCATTACTTATAAAATTCTAATTGGTAATGGAGATAACAATGTCCTAAAGTATTCCATTAAGGAAGCATTTGTGTGAAAACATGGTTAGTTTTAATTAAGTTTACCTGAACAGGGCAACTTCCATATTTCATCGAATCAACATTGTATAGCACAGAAACAAGCCCTTTCGATCCACCTCACCCATGCAGATCCTGATGCCTCTGTCTTTGTCCCAAGCATTATGGAGGTCACTGTATATTTTCTAGTTTTTTATAGAAACCTTTACCCTGGTGATAAAGACTGAAAATTTACTTTATCCAGGCCGCTCATGATTTTAGATACTTAAGTTTACCCATGTCGCCTGCACTCCGAACTAAAAAAGTCCCAGCCTATCCAGCCTCTTTCTACAAGTCCAGAAGGCCCAGTAACATCCTCTTGAATCACTTATGCACCCTTTCTAACTTAATGACATATTTTCCATATCCAGGCGACCAGAAATAAACAGTATTCTACATAGATATCACTAACAACTTGTACATCATATGATATTTGCACCATTTATGCTTGATACCCATCCCAATGAAGGCCAGTGTACCAATCACTACCTTCACCACCCTGGCTACCTGAATTGCCACTTTCAGGAAACCATGCACCGGTACTTCTAAATCCTATTGTCCCCACCTGCACCAGGGGACATTTGCACGGCCAATTCATCTACTAATCTGTGGCAGGTGGCAGGAAACTAGAGATCTAGAGGAAATAGTGGTCACAGGCTGAACATAAACACCAGAGAGAGCAACGGCCAGGGTCAAAAATCAGGTGCTAAAACAACAGTAGTAGTCTACTACTGTACAATCAACTGTAAGTGTATTTGTTTGGATACTTACAAAACCAAAAAAAAAACTGCTGGAGGAACTGAGCAGGTCTGGTAACATTGCTTGCATACAAAAGTAAACTTGGCGAGAGGACCACTGACAAGCGGTCACTGCAACTTAAATAGGCGGATAAATATTTAAAATGTCAACACATCATATTTATGGTCACACAGATATGAAGTGGCTGCACTTGTTTAAATGAGAACGTCCTCAGGATGTGGATGTCAAAGCAATTTATTGCTCATTTCCAATTTACCAAAGAATGCTGGCCTGCAATGCAATTGCATTCTTCTGGAGGAAAAAAAATGCACACAGGCCAGACCAAGAAAATTCTACACTCAAAGATATTGTAGATTAACTATATTAGCCTACCTTTATTATATCTATCACTACACTTCTGTGTATTGGTCTCATTACAAAATATCGGGGCTCGTTCTTTTCTTTCTGACGACGGTAGTCAATTTACCAGCCAGTACTTCAAAGACTTTGTTAAGCGCTTGGAGTTTTGTCATATCATGAGCAGTCCCGAATACCCACAGTCGAATGGGCTGGCTGATCGAGCTGACAGGAGTGCCAAACAAGTAATGGAACAATCCCACAGAGCAGGGTCCAACATCTTCCTGGACTTACTCAACCTGCGGAATATCTCTCGCGATCTAGTGCTGGGTTCATCTGCTCAGCGTCTGATATCAAGACAAACTCGTACCACACAACCCATGACAAAACAGTTACTTGAGTTGCGTTCAGCCGCGACGGTCCCGTGAAGGTCGCGCGCGACTTCATTCGACTGCACAGCTGTCTGGAGCACATGACGTTATTGAAGATGGACACAAAATGCCGGAGTTACTCAGTGGGACTAGCATCTCTGGAGAGAAAGAATGGATGATGTTTCGTGTCGAGGCCCTACTTCAGTCTGAAAGAAGGGTCTCGACCCGAAACATCACCCATTGCTTCTCTCCAGAGATGCTGCCAGTCCCGCTGAGTTACTCCAGCATTTTGTGTCTCTTCAATTTTCTTGGCCCCGCTCTGGGAGTAGAGGTGGGGGCGGATCCGGACCGCAACGGCCGTGAGCCCCAGGCCGAGCTCGGCGATCATTTGCCTGCTTCTGCTGCTGTTGGGGGTGAGACGTTGCGTCACGCCAGGGTCTTGGGCCTGTCCCACTTTGGCTGTCAGTTACACGACAGGCCGTTTGCAGAGATGCCAACCCTAAATTTAGTTCACAGTAACATTTAACCCATTTGTCCGTAACAAATGGGGTTAAATGCATTTCTCTCCGTACTCACCTGGGGTTGTTGCCGGCGGCTATGCGCCTGCGCACTGGTGCAGATCAGCGGGCTGCCGGCGGGCGGGTGCGGCACATGCGCACTTGGCAAGTTTGCCGGCGGGTCTGCGCCTGCGCACTGGGTGGGGGTGGGGGGGAGGCCCGGTGATGGGGCTGCCGCGAGCGGCCGGCTGGCGGCAAGAAAGTGCCGCTGATCGCGCGGGCCGGCGCCGCCCGGGCTCTGGGCCGGGCGTGGCGTGGCTCGAAATGGCGCCAGGCCCGGCAACCCTCCCCCACTGCGCACGCGCGGCCACTGGGGCCCGGCAACCCTCCCCCACTGCGCACGCGCGGCCACTGGGGCCCGGCAACCCTCCCCCACTGCGCAGGCGCGGACACTAGGGCCCGGCAAAGTGCCGCTGATCGCGCGGGCCGGCAAACCGGGGACACATGGCGCCGGTGTTCACCACGGGAGGAACACCGGCGCGGCGGTGTTCCGTAACAGCATGTTTGGCTGCCGGAACACCGTAAAAAGTTTATTTCGCCGGGATAAAATACGGCGAATCCGGGACACTTGGCATCTCTGCGTTTGTAGCGCAAAGATTTTGTTCGCTACAAAAATTTCGGAACTCAGAGCGATGTTGCGCACAACTAATACCCCTCCGCGATTCTCAGTGGGACCCGCCCTTGCGCACCCATACGGTGCCCGTACGCCTCAACGCGACCACGAGGTCGCATAACGTGCGTGCCTAGGACACATACGTGGGACAGGCCCTTAAAGCATCTGCTCCGCAAACATTTCACAAACAGATCAGACCCCAAGAGGCGAACAGGTCTCCAGATGAGACTTCCAAAGGCTCAATCTCTGACAGTGCCCTGGCAAACTTTGATAGCAAATCTAGTAGAATTAGGCCATTCGGTCCATTGAGTCTACTCCGGCATTCATTCATGGCTGATCTCTGCCTCCTAATCCCATTTTCCAGTCTTCTCCCCATAACCCTTGACACCCGTTCTAATCAAGAATGTGTCCTGCTCTGCCTTAAAACACTGACTTGGCCTCCACTGCCCTCTGTGGAGGCCAAGTCTCCACAGAGTAACTACCCTCTGACTAAAAACATTCCCCCCTCACCTCCTTTCTAAAAGAGTGCCCTTTAATTCTGAGCCCATGACCTCAATCCTAGACTTCCACCAGTGGAAGCATCCTTTCCACATTCACTCTAACCCTAACCCTAACCCTATGCCTTTCTATGTCTTTCATTATTCTGTAAGTGTCAATGAGGTGTGCCCCCCCCCCCCCCCCCCAACCTTCTAAATTCCAGCGAGTAGAGGGCCCAATGCTGTCAAACGCTCATCATAAGCAAACCCACTCATTCCTGGAATCATTCTTGCAAACCTCCTCTGGACCCTCTCCAGAGCACTTCCTATGGGGCCGAATTTGCTCACAGCACACCAAATAATGGTTGCAATTGTCTGTTTTTATCTCACTGATAATTTGCAATTACAAATTAATTCAAAAGTAATAGAAATTCAAAGCACAATTAAAAAATACCTGCACAAGTAGAACAAAACTACTTTAGGAACAGTAGGAAATTAACTGTTCAGATTATTCTGTCTTCTTAAAAAGGGCATTTGGGAAAAAAAGTCAATACAGGGCTAAGGCTCCAATGTGATGAAATAGTAACTCTTTGTGACAAGGGCCTTTTTGCTACCTTGGTCTTAGACACCGATGCAGTCATAGCATTCATTTTTGTTCTGGCAAAACCTCAACGTTCCCCTCATAAACATGAGTAGGTAGCATCAAGATGCCACAACAAACTAACAAAAACTGGTGAGAGGAATGCATAACACTTTGGTTAACTTATCTTTAACAGTTTTAAAACAAATGGCTGCAAATTCAACGCTAGAGTTATGTTTGTCATTGAATGAAATACACATCATACCACCTTTGATTAATATTTTGAAATGGAATCCAAGTTCAAACCTATTAACTTTCAGACACAAGATATGACTATGAATGAACAGCAACATGTAATATTAGCTCATGATGCCCAACTTTGAAGTCAAAACAAGGAAAGTAGTCGATAAAGCATTTGGGCTTTGCAAACTTGGGCTTCGAAGCAGAGGAGCACAATACAAAAACAGGGCGGTCGTACTTTTGGGGATAAAATTGAAGGTTATAACTGGAGCACAAAATTCATTTCTAGTCCCCACACTCAAGGATTAATTAGTCAGAGAGAGAATGTAGAAATGGTTTACTGGCATTATTCCTGAGCCAAGGGATTTCAGCTACAAAATGGATTTAGAAACTGGGCCTGTATTCATTGGAACAAGAAACAAAAGAAATGTAATAAATGTACACAACATCCCTGTGGTTTTATATTGCTCATAGAGAATATTTGCCAGTATTGAAGATCAGGACTTGCCAATATACAGTGATGATGTATAATTTTATTTTCAAAGGTACGAATGGATAGCGATTTGTATTCACTTCCTGCAGTAGAAACAATAATCCGCGGCTTTCAAGAGAAAACTAAATAAGCACTGGGGGAAAAAAATTAACTTGGCTAAGAGGGTGAATAAATCTTTTGAAATGAAGCTGCTTGCACTTGCTTTATTAAAAAAAACACTCCTTTTGTGCAAATATATTTAAGGTCCACTAACGTAATTTAATAAAATGAACATGTTTTAAAATTACAATAAATAATAAGTACGGTGTCTGCAAGATTTGCACCGTGGAGGGCTGTCCTGACATGGGGGGTCAAGGGTGCCAAAGGGAGATAGATCCAGGTCTTTTTGCAGCTGTGCCCAACGTCTTGTTCATTCTGGGGGCGGTTCTGCTGATTAGTTTGAACAGGGGCTGGACATCCGGCCGGCGGCGGCTCCTCCATTCAGGATGAGATCATGGTCCGGGAATGTCATCGCATCAGCTTCTTCCCACGGTCGAGTCTGTCGATCTGAAGAGACCGGTCTCCCTCGCACACACGCACTTCCCCGCCCGCAGCACGCTTACTTACACCCCCCCCCCCCCCCCCCCCTTCAACCGGGCCAAACCCGCGCTTCCCCCCTCACCAGAAAAAACCCGACCTTTGCTAAGTAAACACACGTACAAAAGGCCGGCGAAACAAACCCACAGACATTTTAACCACACCTCCCCCATCAGCAACCTGAGTGAGACGTTACCTGTTGGAGATAATGGGACAGACGCGCCCGGCGCCGTCGACTCGCCGATGGCCGCCTCCTCAAAGCACACGGGCTCGCGCCCAGCGGCCCCGCCACGCGCCGTCTCCCGGGTGACCGGCCTCGCGCGGCCCCGTTCCCGCGGCGCGGCCAACGGTCACAAATAACGTCCGAAAGGCGCGGTCCGGGCGCCGGCGTCCGACCGACCGGCCGACGGGCAGGCAGGCAGGCGGGGGAAATACGACAAAGTCCAAAGCTTGACCTCCTCCAGGCGGCCGACAGGTACGACTTCCAATAGCGAGAGAGCTGAGGAATATCTAGGAGAGAAGAGCGATATTTCCCTAGGCCCGAGCGAAGGCCGCCATAGACTGCGCCGACTGCCGTCTCCTCAGGCTGGGCTGGGCTGGGCTGGGTTGGGCGGCCGGCGCTCCCCCTGCCGGCTGCTGCCGGCGCTGCGGGCGGACAATGAGTCCGCTGTTGGTGCGCAGGGGGCGGGAGAGGCGATTGCACGGGATGAGGTGGCGGCTTGCAGACTGCACCGCGCCCATTGCCGTGTGCTGCTGCCAACACTTGGAAATGGTCAACACGGAGAGGAACAGGAGGATGCATTGAAAACCTTTCTGTTGTTGACACGCTGGGGGATTTTTGCAGACACGGCATAGGAAAAACAGATAACAGAAGCATGAGAAAACGTGCAGGAAGGAACTGCAGATGCTGTCTTACATCGAAGATAGACACAAAATGCTGGTGCAACTCAGCGGGTCAGGCAGCATCTTTGCAGGAAAGGAGTAGGAACCGTTTCGGGTTGAGACCCGAAAAATGACCCCTATTTCTAGACTCCTTAGAATAACTCAAAAAGTACTAGATATAACTCACCAGTTTGGCAGAACAGGTAGACAAAAGTGCTGGAGAGACTCAGCGGGTGCAGCCAGGGCCGGATTTACGTATGCTAGACAGTACTTAGATCTCGAGGCTTAAGCTTAGTATCTCGAGGTCTAGGGTGGCCTACTCACCTCGCTGCCCCACCGACCATCTACCCACCGGGACCTCCTACTCTTTGCCCGCTGACCCTGGTTACTCCACCGCCCGCCAGAAGCCCTCACCGTCGCCTTACCTGCAGCCTGGACAGCACCGGGTCTGAAGCTTCCACGCTGCAGACTCCCACTCCCTCGGGTTTGACAGCGCTGGGTCCCAGTGCTAGTCAGCCAACCCAGGTAATCTCGGTGGCTGTTCCACTGGGTCTTCCCCATTCCGCTCAAACCATGTGACCCCAGCTCTTCCTCACCTACACTACAGTCCTCATGCCCCCCTACCCCCTGACCACACACCAGCCCTCCACCAGACATCCAGAACCAGGGGCCACAGTTTAAGGAGTAAGCCATTTAGAACGGAGACGAGGTGAGAGTGGTGAGTCTGTGGAATTCTCTGCCTCAGAGGGCGGTGGAGGCAGGTTCTCTGGATGCTTTCAAGAGAGAACTAGATAGGGCTCTTAAAAATAGCGGAGTCAGGGGATATGGGCAGAAGGCAGGAATGGGGTACTGATTGCGGATGATCAGCCATGATCACACTGAATGGTGGTGCTGGCTTGAAGGGCCAAATGGCCTAGTCCTGTACCTATTGTCTATTGTCTATTGCCTTGGCCTCAGTCCACTCACCTGCCTTCCTCCGCCCCAACCCCTATCCCTGCCGTGTGTTCACCATCCCCCCCCCCTGACCTCCCCCTCTCAGATACCGAAAGGTCTGTCCTCAGCAGAGGCCTCACCCAGGGCTGGCCTTAGGAGGTGCGGGGCCCAATTGGGAACAATTTTGGTAAGCCCCAGGTTCCCAGCCAATGTGTGTAGATTCATAGAAATATAATTAAAGTCTATTATAGACTTTATATCTCTATGGTAGAATGGAAAGTAATCAAAATGTGCGCTTAAAAAGTGCATGCGACTTAATGGACCAAACAGATCTAAGCTACATTTTAATATAAAATTGCATACATGTAAGCCTACAAGTAACAAACAAAATGTGTTGATCACCTCTGAAAAGTAAATAGTAACAATATCACTTGTTTTAGTGACTGAAATGAAAAAAAAAAAAAAAAATTAAATAAGTCCTGGAAAACCAATAACCATTGGTGAAAACCCAGTCCAGGCATTACATTTTGGACTTCAGCCCCATCCTACCTTTTGGGCCTCTACCCCATCCTAACTGTGTGTTAGTTGTCTGTGCGTAATGTGTGTGGGAGGGAAGGAGAGAATGGAGGGAGAGGAGGGAGGGAGAGAAGTAGAGAAAGGAGGGAGGGAAGGAGAGAAAGAAGGGATGGAGTGAATGAGAGAAGGGAAAAGATAGAGGAGGGAGGGAATGAGGGAAGGAGGGAGAGGGCCAGTGGATGCCGGGGTCCGGGCGGACGGGTGTGAGTTGTGGCCGATGTTTATAAACGTTGCTCCAACCCCTGGCCCAGCCCTCTGTGTATTGTTCACTGCGTCTCCCCGGGGAGAGAGAGGGGTGGAGCCGCTTGTGCGTGAAGCACGGCGACTGGAGGGGCGGGAGCGCTGCCCCGGGACCGTGAGGGAATGACCCACCTCTCCCTCTCCCCTTTCTCCATTCCCCCTCACACCACCCTCCCCGTCTACCCCTTTATTCCCCCTCAATCCCTCTACTCTCTCTCCGCCCCTCTTTCCCCCCTCCACCCGGGGTACACCTGCCCGAGCCGGGAGTAGATTACTCTGACGCGGGGGGCCCTTACTCTCGGGGCCCAATTGGGAGCAATCGGTCCAATCGGCTTAAGGCCGGCCCTGGCCTCACCTTTGTTCCCCTCCGTCCCCCTCAATGAGTTCTCGGCCCGCCGCGATCTGGAGCTCTTCTTCCATCGCCTCTGCGTCACACCGTTCTTCCATGGGAAGGAGTCCTCGCCCCCATTGATGATCCCTTTTCCCGTCTCCAACGGACCCCCTCCTCTTGGACCCCCCCCTTCATGGCCATTGGTACAATTAAATTTGGGGATCACCATCCGACGTTGGAACGGCAGAACATTCTCAGCGGCTTGGACTAACGAATCGGCCAGTTCCTACCGGAGACCGCGGCTCCCAAAGTCCACAGGCTGAGCTGGGCGGAGATTCACGCTGGCAGCCCTTGGCAAGGGGATCCCAGGGCTGTGAAGTGGAAATCAGCGCGGCCCGAGGCTGGGAGCTCCACAAACCACAGTTCCATGATGTTGAAGCAGCAGGCCCAACACTCCAGAGCTTCAAACGGCGATCCAGGTAAAGCATCGCCTGCTCTGCGGTAAATCCAATATGTATTTTAAAACCAACTGTTTAATGACAACATACAGTAGGATCTAAGAGTGTCACACTGTCACTATTGGGTAATCATGATCCTCTAGTCGTGGGGGTGGGGGATTGGGAGGGGAGGGGAGGGGGGGGCTCACAAGTGAAATAGCTTAGGGCCTCTCTTCATCTAAATCTGGCCCTGGGTGCAGCAGCATCTAAGGAGCGAAGGAAAGACATCTGGAGGGCACGTATAGGTGACGTTTCGGGTGGTGAGCCTCAAACGGTTTCAGCATCTACAGATAGCATCCGCATTTCCAGATACTATTTTACAAAAAAAGACACAAAGTGCTGGAGTAACTCAGCACAAAGTGCATATGGAATATGCAGTTTCTTGGGGGGTGGAGGGGAGAAGAAAATTGGAAGATAGGACGGGTAGGGCAACATCTGGCAGGTATTAGATAGACACATGCGAAGGGGCTTTGATAGGCAGATGCTTGGACAAAGGCCAGAGATGAAAAAAACAAAAGGTGTGAGTCAAAAGGTTTGAAGAGTTGTAAAGTCAGAGGAAAGAATGTTGGGGGAGGGAGTGGAGTTGTTAGAGTTTACCTAAAATTGGAGAAATCAATGTACATACTGCTCACTGTTAAAATGGAGGGCAATGTGGAGGTCAGTGGTGAAATTAATGTAATTAAAGAGTTCTGCACGGGTGCATGTGTCAGTCCCGATGGTGGCATTGATGCATTGGAGAAAGAGTCGGAAGATGGTGCCAGTGTGTCCCTGGAGCATGGACTGTTTGATGTGACTGACAAAATGGCAGGTATAGCTGGGGCCCATGTGAGTGCAAATGCTACACCTTTAACTTTGAGAAAGTGAGAGTTGTCAAAAGAGAAGTTGTTGAGGGCGAGGACAAGTTCTGCCAGGGGAGAGGAGAGTGTTAGTAGAGGAAAATTCCAACACATCATTCTCCGACATTACCTCCAATGTAATCCCACCACCTTCACATCTTCACCCCTTTCCGTAATCGGTAATTCATCTTTCCACTCAAACTATTCTCTCCATAGGCAACAGATGTGACACCTATCCCTCCATCTCCTCCCTCGCCTCCATCTAGGCACCCCAGCAGTCCTTTCAGGTCAGATGGAGGCTCACATGCACCTTGTCTAACCTTGGCGATTGCATCTGGTGTTCCTGATGGGGCCTCCAGTACATTGGTGAGACAAAGTGTAGACTCGGCAACCGTTTAGCTAAACACACACTTGGTCCACCAAGGCGTGATGGATCTCACGGTTACTAAGCATTTTACCTCCCCAACCCATTCCCATGCTGACCTTTCTGTCCTTGGCCTCCTCCATTGCCAGAGTGACACCATATGCTAACTGGAAGAACAGCACCTCCTATTATTGAAGTCTACAATTTTTGGTAACCCCTAACAACCCAACCCCTTTTCTTCCGCACACGCCTTTGCTTCCACCCCTTCCCTGTGCCCCACCTGGATTTGCATCTCCCCCTCCACCTATAATCCTTCATCTGGCTTCATAATTTGCAACTTCTCCATTGTTTTGTCTCACACCTTCTGCTTTGTCATCTCTGACCTTTGTCCAAATATCTACCTATCAAAAGCTCGCTTTGCCTGTTCACCTATTACCTACCAGGCTTTGGCCTGACCCTCCCAGCTTTCTCTTCCCCACCATCCCCCACCAAAATCGGTCTGAAGAAGGATCCCCACCCAAAATATCACCTATCCATGGTCTCCAGGGATACTGCCTGATCTGCTGAGTTACTCCAGCACTCTGTGTCTTTTTATGAGCTATAGTGAAAGGGGATTGTTATAATGATAGGGATTCCATCGTAAGGGAATTGATAGGCGTTTCTGCGATCATAAAATAACTCCAGGATGGTTTGCCTCCCTGGAACAAGGGTCAAGGATGTCTGAATGGCTGCAGGGCATTCTACAGGGGGAGGGCGAACAGCCTGTTGTTGTGATGCTCATAGGTACCAACAACAAAGGTAGGTACCAACTACAAAGAGTTGGTTCAAGGGGGAGGGTTTTGTATTCTTGGGGCTTTGGTACCGGTTCTGGGAGAGGTGGGAGCAGTACAAACTGGACAGTCTTCACCTGGCTGGACTGGAACTGATGTCCTCGGGGAGTGTTTGCTCGTGCTGTTGGGAAGAGTTTAAACTAACATGGCAGGGGGTGGGAACCAATGCAGGGAGACAGACTGCTGTAATATGAGGGCAGAAGCAAAAGGTAGAGAGGAGAAAAGTAAAAGTGGAAGGCAGCGAGATCAATGGCAACAATCAAAAAAGGCCACATTACATCATAATTCTATAAGGGCTAAGAATGTTAAAACAAACCTGAAAGCTTTGTGCCTTAATGCGGGGCAGTCCTAATAAGGTGGATGAATTGAATGCTCAGTTAGTTGTTAACCGATATGATGTAGTTGGGACGATGGAGACATGGCTTCAGGTAGACCAAGGCTCAACATGCAGGGTTATTCAATATTCAGGAAGGATAGACAGAAAGGAAGAGGAGGTGGGGTGGCATTGCAGGTTAAATAGGATATTAATACAATAATAAGGAGAGACATTAGCTTGGAGGCTGTTAAATTTGCATGGGTAGAACTGCGAATTAGCCAAGGGCAGAAAATGCTTGTTGGAGTTATGTACAGACCATCAAACAGCAGTAGTGAGGTTGGGGATAGCAGCAAACAAGAAAGTGTGTATGTGCATAGCAAACGTACAACTGTTATCATGAATGAGTGAATAGGTTTATTGGCCAAGTATTCACTTACAAGGAATTTGTCTTGGTACTCTGCCCACAAGTGACAACATGACATACAGTGACTGTTAGGAATGACATAAAACATTAAACATTAGTAATAAAATATTATTGATTTAATGTGTGAATTAGATAAAATACCAGGGCAAAAGGAGGCTACAGATTTTTGGTTATTGAGTAGGGCTACTACTCGTGGGGAAAAAAGCTGTTTTAATGTCTGGCTGTGGCAGCTTTGACAGTCTGGAATCACCTTCCAGAGGGAAGTGATTCAAAGAGTTTGTGGCCTGGGTGAGAGAGGTCAGAGGTGATCTTACCCGCTCGCCTCTGGGCCCTTGCAGTGTACAGTTTGTCAATGGAGGGATGGTTGCAGCCAATAACCTTCTCAGCTGATCAGACTATTCGCTGCAGCCTCCGGATGTTGTGCTTGGTGGCTGAGCCAAAGCAGACCATGATGGTGAGGGCATACTCTATGATGGCAATATAGAATTGCCATCTATACCATACAGGAAGCAGCAAACTGCACAGGAAGAAATTTAGAATTCAACAGATGGTGACTTTAAGCTACATATAGATTGGGCTAACCAAATTGGTAACAACACTGAGGTGGAGGATTTCCTGGAGTGTATACCGGATGGTTTTCTCTGCCAATATGTAGAGGAACCAACTAGAGGGCAGGCCATCAGAGACTGGGTATTGTGTAAGGAGGAAGGATTAGTTAGCAATCTTTTTGTGCAAAGCCCCTTGGGTAACAGTGACCATAATATGGTAGAATTCGGCATTAAAATGGAGAGTAACACAGTTAATTCAGAGACAAGAGTCCTGAATTTAAAGAAAGGTAACTTTGTTGGTATGAGACGAGAATTGGCTAGGATAGACTGGCAAATGATAATTAAACGGTTGACGGTGGATATGCAATGGCAAAGATTTAAAGATCGCATGGATGAATTACAACAATTATTCAACCCTGTTTGACATAAAAGTAAAACAGGGAAGGCAGCTCAACCACAGCTACCAAGGGAAATTAGGGACTGTGTTAAATCCAAGGAAAAAGCATATCAATTGGCCATAGGAAACAGTGAACTGGAGGACTGCGAGAAATTTAGAATTCAACAGAGGACAAAGGGGTTCATTAAGAGGGAGTAAATAGAGCAAGAAAGAAAGCACTTCAATTCCACCTCCCATTTCCAATCTGAGCTTTCTGTCCTGGGCCTCCTCCATTTTCAGAATGAGGCCCAGTGCAAATTGGAGGAACTGCACCTCCAGTTGCTTTGAAAGGGGAAGGGTGGTACATGTCTGTCTGGACATCAGGCGTTGTGCTGGAGAACCGAGAACCGATGGAGTAATGTCAGTTAGAGTCTGAACAGTCACATTAGTCATAGTTTTTGTATCTAGCATTCGCACGTGTCCGAGATGGACCCTCTGTGGTACTCTTTACAGGTGATGTCACCACTGCACAACCTTCACAGGCAATTTCTTCATGGGCGGTTTTTCGACCGGCACAGCTTTCACGGGTGATTTCTCGGCTTTACAGGTGATTTTCGGCCGACTGCGCTGGCGCTTCTTCCATTTGTGTAGAGACGGGCGCCTGATCCCGTAACTGCTCACAGTTTGCTGTTACATATCTATCATTTATAAGGGCATTTCCATCTTCTGTCCACATCAAGTCGCCCGGGTCATCCGTAAGATTGTATGGGTTATGCTGCGCTGGCACCGGCTCATTTACCGGTAGGATGTATCTCCAGTTCCTTCTGTAGAGACTTCCTTCTGACTGTACCAGATAAGATCTTGGCTCCTGGCATATCTTCTTGACTGTGCCCATGCGATCATATCCTTTCTGGGTTTATAGCCTGATAGTCTGGCCTTCCATCAACGGTTTGAGTGGTCAGCTTGATCGATCATAGCATGCCTTTTGTGTCAGCCTTTTCTGGTACAGTTGAGCCTATACTATTATGGTATGGCTGGAGCAGTTGCTTTGAAAATTGAAGGATGGTACATGTCTGTCTGGACATCAGGCGTTGTGCTGGAGAACCGATTGTTGAGTCATGTGGGACATTATGGAGATTGAGGAGATCCATGAATACATCCGACCACCTCGGCTGGATTTTTCTAGGACCTGTTGTGCACTGCAGACAGCCCGTTCTGCCTGTCCATTTGATTGGGGATATTCTTGGCTACTGGTGATGTACTAAAAGTCCCACTGTGTTGCGAAATCTTTAAAACATTGGCTTGTGAATTGCCCAGCATTGTCAGACATGAGGGTATGTGGCGCTCCATTGACCGAGAAGTGTCTTCTTAGCTTCAGAATAACTGCTGCTGCAGAGGTAGTGCGAAGCAAATCAATCCGTGCCAATCAAAGATGTCTGCAGCCACTAGGGACCAAGATAAGTCGGGAATGGGGTGCAGCAGAAGCAGTTCTCTCTGCTGGTGTGGCGTCCTGCTGTTGCACACAGCACAGGACTGCACTCTCTGGTGTATATTATCCGTCATTGCAGGCCAGAAAAACGTGCCCTTTGCTCGTTGCACGGTGGATTCTGATCCAAGATGTCCCCTGTGTACAGTGTCAAAGAACTCCTGTTAGAGTGAGGCTGGGATCACTGCCTTGTGGCCCTTCTTGATGACCCCCATCATCAATGGTGAGTTTGTCTCTAACGGGAAAGTAGGGCCGAAAAGTGGGTGGAAGCATGTGCTGCTTGCTGGGTCATCCATGTTTGATGATCGAGGTGAGCGTCTGCAGAGTGGTGTCCTCTGCCCTGTGTGTTACCAGGGTTTCCAGATGAGATAAATAAATGTGGTCGACCACCATGACTTCAAAAGCGTCCTTCTCAGTTGTGTGTTGGGCAGTGGTTTTCCTTGGAGCCCGAGACAGATTGGCAGCCATGCGTTTTCCGTGTTTGTAAACAAGAGTGATGTCATATTTCTGGAGCATTAGCATCATCCTTTGCAGTCTTGCCGGAGCTGCATGTATGGGCTTGTTTAAGATGGTGACGAGAGGCTGGTGATCAGTTTCTATGGTTACAGGTTTGCCAAAGATGTAGTCGTTGAACTTGGCACACGCAAAGACCACTGCCAGCAATTCCTTCTCAATCTGTGCATATCTAGTCTCGGTGTCTGTCATTGTCCTGGAAGCATAGGCGATGGGCTTTTCCCCCTGCAGGAACACGGCGCCGAGGCCAGACTGAGAAGCATTGCAGGTAAGCATAACAGGCTGATTGACATCGAAATAGGACAGGGTAGGACGGTGACATCTGTTGGCGCCGTCATCTCTCTGATGGCCACTGTCTTGGAAGGATCAGCTTTGAGGCCGACACTTGTAAAAACATGTCTACATAGTTCACCTGGTTGACACGGAACTTATAATTGAGGATTAAGTTTTAAGTGCACTCCCCTGGCACGTTCGAACACATTTCTTAAGTTATTGTCGTGCTCCTTCATGTCACTGCCTGCAACGATAATGTCATTGACGATTAACATGTAGGGGTGTCCATCGAAGATTTGTTCCATAGTGTGTTGGAACACCTCATGGGCCGAATGGCATCTGTAGGAACCTGTAGCCACTAAATGAAGTGCTGTAGGTGGTGAGCATTGATGATTTGTGGTCCAGAGGAATTTGCCAGAAAGAGTTCTTATATCTAGCAAGGAGAATATTATCGCTTTTCCCATGCGAGCAGTTACTTCCCCCACTGTGAGCATGGGGTGATGTGGTCATTTCAGGGCAACGTTATCGTCTCTGTGGTTGATGCATATATGAATCTCTTGTTTGTTCTTTTTGGTGGTAGTTACCATCGAGTACACCCGATCGATTGGTTTTAATGATGTTTTAATCTACAATTTGAGAGGGAGTAGGGTAAATTGGAGGTCAGTATTACAGTTGAACAATGGGGACTATGGATCCATGAGGGAGGAGCTGGCCAAAGTTGACTGGAAAGAGACCCTAGCAGGGATGACAGTGGAACAACAAATGGCAGGTATTTCAGGGGGGCTGGGTGAGGGGAGGGTGATGGGGATATGTGGGTGGGGGTGGTGTACCCTGCCTGCGCCCGGCCCCGACGGCTCCCTCAATCCCCCCACTCTCACTCCTCACTTCCCCAGGATCTCGAGGTTGCAGCAGTCAGGCAGGCTCCGTGCACCAGGCTGCCTCCGTGCTCTGGGCCGCCTCAGGGCTCACGGATTCTGGACTCACTCACTCATGGCTTCTGGACACTCACTCGCAGCTTCTTGACTCACTCACTCACTAACGGCTTCTGGACTCACTCACTCACTCACAGCTTCTGGACTCACTCGCGGCTTTCGGATTTAGCCCGCTCTCCGGGACTTTATTCTCCTCGCCCCGGTGATTGACAGTGGGTGCCGGAAGGTGCGTTGCCGTCCAGGCGACTGACAGGAGAGTAGACCAATCTGATGATCTTATGATTGTTAAACCTTCACAACTTTTGTAATATTACACTGATCGGACCAAAATTTGATGCACTTGGAGCACAGAAGAATGGTGAGGAAGGTGGTGAAAAATCGTAGTGCTATCGGTACCATTTTTGTGCAAATTTAAAAACAACGCAAACTGGAAGATGAGAAGATGAGAGCTTTAGTAAAGTATAGAGGATAATTTCGGGAAATTTCGGCATCTGTCCCATGAAGCGGTATTAAGGTACTACATACAGCACTGCCGCTTTGGCGCTCAAAGGTTTAAACAGAGCACTGTCAGTTTAATACGTCATCAAGCACACCTTCAAGGGAAGTGATCAAGCAGCTTTTAGAGTTAACAGAGATGACAAAATTACACTGTACTTGACTGGCATATACATTGGTCCATCAGAAGCAGTGGCATCAATCCTTGGATTTCCGACTCATGAGAGACAGTCCGCTCCCTTTCGACTCCAGGTACATCTGTCACAACAACAAGTCGTCATCAGAGTCAAGGCTGCTCAGCAAGTGAGCAATGATGATATGGCGAGAACGACTTTAACTGAATTCATGGCATTGTGTTCTCAAGAGCCATTTCAAAGATCACTCTACTACGCTGATGTTCCCCGATTTTGCACATGGAACAATAAGAGATGGCAAAGAAGGAAGGTTGGGAGGAGTGTAAACCACGTCTCCAAAATGTGGTGACCTCTACTACTTGAGACTGCTTCTCCATCACGTAAAAGGGCCACTCCTTCGATTCATTGAAGACACATGATGGTGAAATTCATCCTTCCTTCAAAGACGTCTGCAGACAAAGAGATTTGTTGCAAGCTGACGGCCATTGGCAACAAACAATGGAAGATGCTGAGAAGACAAAACTCCCCAGTGCAATGAGAGATGTGTTTGTTGTTTTGCTGATGAATACTATTTTGCTGAAGAATACTGAATGAGTGATCCTAATATCATGATTGAAGAGAAGCATCATGATCATACTCTGTTGTATATTCAAGACAAGCTTGAGAATTACAACACAACAATGGAATGCTTTCATTTGCCACAACCAAGAAATGGAAGGATGCATCTTGATAATGACAATCCAGAATTGCTGCAGGAATTGCAATACGATAAAACTGAACAACAGCAATTTGTTGAGGAGAACTAGCCTCTCCTGAATGTTGAGCAGAGACCAGTGTATGACTAGGTGTGCAACTGCTTGATAAGGAAGATTACTTCAATGTTTTTCATTGATTCACCAGGAGGAACGGGAAAAACATTTATCACCAATTTGATCCTCAAGTTAGAGGTCAAGGTGATGTGGCTATTGCTGTTGCATCCTCTCGGATAGCAGCTACATTCATGCCAAGTAGAGGAACTGCACATTCTCGATTCAAGATACCCATCCAAGTGACCGAGGATACATTCTGCAACATTGACAAGAAGTCTAACATGGCACGTTTGATGAGGCAAGTGAAACTCACTGTTTGGGATGAATGCCCAATGATTAGGAGAGAGAGCTTGGAAGAGGTGGACAAAACTCTTCAACATGTACACAGCAACATTAAGCCTTTTGGCGGCATTCTTACCATTTGTTGTGGCGATTTTCGACAACTTCCTGTACTGAAAAGGGGAAATAATGCTGAAGTTGAACATTCCTGCATCAAGAAATCCTACTTGTGGACACTTTTCACAAAGATTCAATTGCACACAAATATGCGATTGAGAGAGGGAGAAGGCGACTATTCTCAATTTTTGATGAAAGTTGGAGAAGATGACATTTTATAGAATGAAGATGATGAAATTAAAATGCCACGAGACATGGTTCTATCAGCAAAAACACTGGAGGATTGTATTCATTTAATCTACCCCGCATTTGACAATCCTGCAGAATTATTCTCTGACAATTGTATCTTGGTTTCGCACAACGATACGATGAGAAGGATCAATTCTACATGTATCACACTCTTCCCTTGAATCATCAAAGAGTACTTTTCTTTCAATGCTGTCACTGAGGGAACTAATGCTCCTCACTTTCCAACAGAATTCCTCGATTTACTCGAGATCTCTTGATTACCAATACACAAATTGGAGTTGAAAAAGGGAGCTCCAATCATGTTAATGAGAAACTTGGAACCCCCCAAAGCTATGCAATGGAATGAGGATGATTGTGGAAGAGCTACACAATCATCTTATCATTGCAAGAATCAACATGGGAGCCTTCAAAGATCAATCAATCAATCAGTTTTATTCATCACTTGCACATAAAGTGCAAGTGAAATTAATTTGCCAGCAGCGGTACAATGAAAAAGAATACACAAAAACACAATAAAAATGTAACACAAACATCCACCTCAGCATTCATCACTGTGGTGGAAGGCAGAAAATTTGGCCAGTCCTCCTCCATTTTCCCCCTTGGTCGGGGCATCAACACGGGCGTCCAGATGAGTAGACAAGGTAAAAAGTCCAGGTAAGTCCTGAATCGGTGCCTCCCCACCGGAGACCACGGCTTCAGGTTGGTGTAGGCCGCAGTCCGGCGGTCGAAGATTTAAAGTTCCCGCTGAGCCGCAGCCAGAAGCACCGCAGACTGCAGGGCAGACGGTCGAAGCTCCCCTCCAGGAATCCCCGGCTTCAGGCTTCCGTGGGTCAGTGAATGGAGCGTTCCCCTCTGGCGAGCCCCAACAAGGGCTCGCCTGCTCAGTGACGAGAGTCAACACTGCGCCCGCTGCTGAAGCCCCAGGCAACTTCTGTGAAAGGCCGCACCGATCCTCAATGTTAGGCCACGGGGGAAGCGACATGAGAAAAGTCGCCTCTCCGTGGACCAAAGCGGTTTCCCCCTTACCCCCCCCACATCACCCCCCACACAAGACACACAGAGAAACATTAAAAACATACATTTAAACACATGAAAAAAACAAAAAAAGTAGAAAAAAACTGACACGCTGCTGGTAGGGCTGCCGGCTTGCAGCGCCCACACCTACCATGTTCTGGATGACATTGTTCTCATTCCTAGGATAATGCTCTATTTGACAGAAGGCAAAGACATTCCCCTTCAGCGGATCAAATTCCCCATTCAGTCAAGTTTTGCTATGACAATCCACAAAGCGCAAAGACAATCCATGGAGAAAGTGTTGATATACCTCGTGAAACCAGTATTTCAGCATGGACAACAATATGTAGCTCAGCTGAGCAAAGATGAAGGAAATTGTGAAAGTCCCCCACACCCTCCCCTCCCCCACTATCCTCCACACCCCACCTACCACCCACACCCCTCCCCCTTCCACATACACCACCTCCGCTACCTCCACAATCCCCCTACCCACACACCCCTCAAACACAACCCCCCTACAACCACCACCCTCCTACCCCCACAACCCCACACACCCCTTCCCCACACACCCCTTCCCCACACACCACCTTCCCCACACACCCCCTTCCCCACACACCCCCTTCCCCACACACACCCCCCTCCCCCACACCCCCTCCCCCACATCCCCTCCCCCACACACATCCCCTCCCCCACGCACATCCCCTCCCCCACGCTCATCCCCTCCCCTGCACACCCCTCCCCCCGCACACCTCCCCCCGCCTGCACACCCCTCCCTCGCACACACTCCCTCCCTTGCGCACAGCCTTTCCCCACACACCCCGACATCCTCTCCGCCCGCACATCCCATCCCCTGCACGCACACCCCCCCTCGCACACACCCCCTCCCCCACACACAACCCGTACCCACACACCCCCTCCCCCACACACAACCCTTACCCACACACCCTCCCCCCCACACACCCTCCCCCATGCACATCCCCTCCCCCACACACACACCCTCCCCCACACATACCTCTCCCCCCACACACCCCCTCCCCCACACAAATCCCCTCCCCCCGCACATCCCCTCCCCTGCACACCCCACCCCCGCACCCCCCTCCCTCGCACACACACCCCTCCCCCACACCCCCCTCCCCCGCACACCCCTCCCTCACACACACCCCCCTCCCTCGCACACACCCCCTCCACCAAACACACCCCCTCCACCACACACACACACCCTCCCCCCCACACAGCCCCTCCCCCACACACACACACCCTCCCCCACACACCCCATCCACCACACACACCCCCTCCACCACCCACACCCCTCCCCCCCACACACACCCCTCCACCACACACACACACACCCTCCACCACACGCACCCCATCACCCTCCCCACAAACCCCACCCCCTCCCCACACACACCCCTTCCACACACCTCCACCCCCTCTCCGCCACACACACCCCTCCACCACACACTCCCCCCCCACTCACCATCTCCCCCACACACCCCCTCCACCACACACACACACCCTCCCCCACACACCCCCTCCCCCACACACCCTCCCCCAACACACCCCCTCCGCCACACACACCCCCTCCCCACACACACTCCCTCCCCCACACAACCCCCCCTCCCCCACAAAACCCCCCATCCCTCACACAACCGCCCTCCCCACACCACTCCCCAACCCCCTCCTCCACACACTCCCCCCACATCCCCCCCCACACCCCCCCCCACACATCCCCCTCCTCCCCCACACACACCCTCCTCCCCCATACCACTCCTCCCCCACACACCCCCCTCCCCTGGCTGCAGGATGCTTCCCGCCTGAAGCCGTCCGCATCCCTCGGCTTCAGAACGCTCCCACCATTGCGTTGGGGGAGCAAGTGAATGGTGGAATATTGCATTGGGGAATGGGTTGCATTGGGGACCAGGCCTCCCGTGTGACTGGGGCCCAATGGGTCCCACTTAGTCTAGTAGATAACTAAAACTCTGATCTCGTTATCTTCTGGTTTAGCGGTCATTCTATTTGCGCAATAGCGCAACGTGATAGCACAACGATTTTTTTCACCAGCTTACTCACCGTTCTCCCATGCTGCGATTGCACCAAGTTTCATGCCGATCAGTGGAAGCTGGGAAGAGTTATCGAGGTTTAAAAATCTTAAAAACCGCGGGTGTGGAGATTGATTGCCTCTCCTGCCATTCAGTGCCATGCGGATTGGTCCCTTCTACTGTTGCTCTGCGGGACATTTCACCCCCTCCTGCGCCATCATGTCTTTACTGCAGCTGCCCGACCCAACCCATCCCAGCGCAGCCCAGCCCGACCCAGCCCAGCTCAGGCAGTGTGGGTCAGAGATAGCACCAATGTCACCAAACGGAAAGCGGAGACTCCTGGCGGAGGAGAACGACCAGCTCTCTCCCCACCTGACCCCAAACACACACTTCCCATCCTTTATTACTAATTACGTATATTACTAAAACTCTCATCTTTTTTTTTGTTTGCATATATGTGTGTTTGCAAAACTACACCAAAATGGTACACAATAGTGATACAATTTATGGCCCACCTTACTCACCATTGCCCTGCAATGTAAATGAAGCAAGTTTTGTTCAGATTGATGTTATATTTTACAAGTTATTGACATTTAAAACTTAGAAAAAAATTAAAACAGTGCCCCCACTTGCCCGTCGGGCTGCCTGCGCAGCTAGAGAATTGTTTCCGTGCTTCGTGTCAGCTGCGCCTACGCACCCTAGAGCTGGGCGTGGGTTCGGAGCGGTGCCGGGGTCAGTTCACTTGGGCCTCGATGGACACGGAGCCGGGGCCTGGTGTGTGCTGAGCCCCGGGGCTGTAGATGGACCCGGGCTTTTGTGTTGGGGAGCGTACACAGATATACATTGGGCCCCGGACCCTGGGCTGGGGTTGGAGCCAGTGCAGGGTCCAGCAGCGGGGAGAGGCCGTCCCGGGGCCTGGGCGCTGGGGCTTGGACTGGGCTTGGCGGTGCTGGTGCTGCTGCCATGGGCCCGTGGGGATGAGGTGAGCGGGACCCGGTGCAAGGACTAGGCCGCAGCCTCGCCTGCTTCCAGGCCCCTGTCTCAATACAACTTCATCGCCGACATGGTGGAGAAAACGGGGCCGGCTGTGATTTACATCGAGATCCTGAGGTGAGGAGGGAGAGTGGGGGTAGGGAGGGAGGGGAGAGTGCGGTAGGTGAGAAGGGAGAGTGGGGGAGGAGGGCGGGATAAAGGTAAATGAGGGGGGAGTGGGGCAGGTAGGGAGTGGGAGAGGAGGGCAGTGTGGGAGGTGAGGAAGGAGAGTGGGGAGGGGTGGGATAGGATAGGGAGGAGTGGGGAGGAGGATGGTAGGGAAGGAAGAGGGTCTAGAGGGATGGAGTGACTAAGCTTAGGGGAAAGGAGAGGGAGGGAGTGAAGGGAGGTGAAGAGGAGGGGGAGTGGGGGCTGGGGGAATGGAGGAGGTAGGAAGAGGGATGGCAAGGTAATGGACGTGGGGAGGGGTAGAGAGTGGAGGGGAGGGAGGGAGGGGAGGAAGCAGAGGAGGGTTGGTGGAGGGTGGGGAGAGGGAGCATAATGGACGAGGGGAATAGACGACTGAAGAGGGAGAGTGACATGCGTTCACATTGATCTGCTGTTTTACATTATTGCCATTTTAAACTTTAAAAATGTCGCAGTCGCACTCCCACTTGCTGGCTGTGCCTGTGCAGTTAGGGAAGGGTTGCCGTCACTCGCGTCACAACGGGGATCGCTGGCCTCACAACGGGAACCCGTCAGGCATGTCTGCGCAGTTGGTGGCTATGGGCGGGAGTTGGAATATTGCGTTGGGGATGAGGCCCAACGGGTCTGCACTTGGTCTAGTATTCAATAAATATTTAGGATTTCAGAATAGTTTATTTTCATATAACTAGGGTGAAATGAAATTCCTTGTTCATGTAAATTTCACAGCGTTAGATACAAAGACAATATGTGCAGCAGTAGGCTATTTGGTCCTTCGATCCAGCACCACCATTCAATGTGATCACCATCATTACCCTGTTCCTGCCTTGTCCCCGTACCTCTTGATTCTGTTAGCACAAAGAGCTTTATCTTAAGCCCATGTCCCACTTTCCCGAGTTACTCACAACTTCTCCTGAGTTTTCCCCTTGATTCAAAGTCTGGGAATATTGATAGGAGGCCGTAAGAGTCCGTAGATATTTCGTAGCGGTTCGTAATGCCAGCCGTAGGTACTCGGAGCATCGGGTAAGTCAGGATGTTTTTTCAGCATGTTGAAAAATGTCCACGAGCAAAAAAAATAGCCCCAAGTACCTACGGCTGGCATCTCCGAGTTTGAATCAAAGGGAAAACTCGGGAGAATTCGTGAGTAACTCGGGGAAAGTGGGACAGGGGCTTAAGTCTCTTTTGATGGATAGAATTCAGAGTATACAGTATGTGCAATAATACTGAATACAACAATAGAGATGACAAATGCTAACCAAATGATTGTTCTACAAAGCACAAATAGTGCCTAACAACCATGACGTCCAATCACAGCATAACCAACTGAGGTACTATTAGGAGTAAATATGCGTTACGGAGCTGGAGCTGCCGTCTGTGAGGGAATTCCCGTTCCAGCGCTGGTACACAGAAACAGCAGGTACAGGAAACACAGTACCTGGAAACAAAGGGGAAGCCTCCATTGTGTCCAGAAACGTGGCCGGCGGGCAGGACTTCAGGTCAGACTGAAGCGCAGGGGACTTCGGCCCCCTCTCCCTACTATCCTACTGGCCAATGTACAGTCCCTTGAAAATAAAGTGGAGGACTTAAGGGCAAGACTGCTTTATCAAAGGGAGCTGAGGGAATGCTGTGTGTTCTGTTTCACAGAGACATGGCTCATCCCCAGCTCCCCAGACTCAGCGGTCCAGCCTGAAGGGTTCTCCATCCACCGCATGGACCGTACACTGGCATCGGGGAAAGGGAGAGGAGGGGGCGTCTGCCTCATGGTCAACTCTGCATGGTGCTCAGACGTGGCAGTCCTGTCCAACTCCTGCTCTCCACATCTCGAACATCTGGCGATGAATTGCCGTCCCTTCTACCTTCCGAGGGAATTCACCTCCATCATCCTGACCGCGGTCTACATCCCACCCCAGGCAGACGTCCGTCTGGCACTGGAGGAGCTGCACGCCGTGGTCAACAAACACCAGACGTCTTACCCCGAGGCTTTTACCACCATTGCTGGGGACTTCAATAAGGCAAACCTCAAGAAATCGCTGCCTAACTTCCACCAACATGTCTCCTGCTGCACCAGGGGACCAAACACCCTCGACCACTGCTACACCACCATCAAGAATGCCCACCGCTCTATCCCTCGCCCTCACTTCGGTAAATCTGACCACACTGCGGTGCTGCTTCTTCCTGCCTACAGGCAGCAATTAAAGAGCGCACCCCCAGAGGTGAGGTGAGAGGTGAGCTTGTCGGGGGGGGGGGGGGGGGGGGGGGGGGGGCAGAGGAACAACTACAGGACTATTTGGAGTCTGTAGACTGGGCAATGTTCAAGGACTCGGCAACGGACTTGAATGAATATGCCACAGTCGTCACAGACTTCATTAAGAAATGTGTGGAGGACTGCATCCCTACAAAAACCTTCCAAGTGTTTCCCAATCAGAAACCTTGGATGAACTCTGAGATCCGCACTCTTCTGAAGACCAGACACCGGGCATTCATGTCTGATGATACAGTGGTCTACACAAAGTCCAGATACGACCTTGGTAAGGCCATCAAAAAGGCCAAAGGGGAGTTCTGCTCCAAACTGGAGGATGAGACAGATGTTCGGCAGCTGTGGCAGGGACTGAATGCAATCACCTCCTACAAGGCGAAACCAGGAGGCAGCTCGGATGTCGGCGATACATCACTCCCTGATGAGCTCAATGCATTTTACGCACGCTTTGATAGGGAGAACACCGATGTGCCTTCCCGAGCCCCCATTCGCTGTGATGGTATTTCAGTCTCAGTCACAGAGGCCGACGTCAGGAAATCCTTCAGAGGGGTGAACCCTCGAAAAGCGTCTGGACCTGATGGCATACCTGGTCGTGTTTTAAAAACGTGTGCGGACCAACTGGCTGGAGTTTTTACGGACATTTTCAACCTGTCACTTCTGAGGTCTGAGGTTCCCACCTGCCTCAAAAGGGCTTCAATAATACCGGTGCCCAAGAAGAGCAAGGTGACGTGCCTCAATGACTATCGACCTGTGGCACTAACGCCGGTGGTGATGAAGTGCTTCGAGAGGTTGATCATGGCGCAAATCAACTCCTACCTTGACAAAAACCTGGACCCACTGCAGTTCGCTTACCGCCATAACAACGGTGGACGTGATCT
Source organism: Okamejei kenojei (assembly GCA_035221665.1). NCBI lineage: Eukaryota > Metazoa > Chordata > Chondrichthyes > Rajiformes > Rajidae > Okamejei > Okamejei kenojei. The sequence continues at coordinate 4,367,052 of CM069151.1, read as the reverse complement.
CGCTGGCCCTCCACTACGCTCTGGACCACTTGGACAACAAAAACTCATATGTCAGGCTGTTATTCATTGACTACAGCTCGGCATTTAACACAATCATCCCCTCCAAGCTGGTTACCAAACTCGCAGAACTGGATCTCTGCGCATCCCTCTGCAATTGGATCCTCGACTTCCTCATTCACAGACCACAGTCTGTTCGTATTGGTGGAAATGTGTCAGACTCGATAACAATCAGCACGGGAGCACCTCAAGGCTGCGTGCTCAGCCCCCTGCTGTACTCACTCTATACTCATGACTGTGTAGCCGGTCACAGTGCGAACTCCATCTGTGAAGATCTTTCCTGGTCCGAGAGCACAGATGCAATTATTAAGAAAGCTCATCAGCGCCTCTACTTCCTGAGAAGAATACGGAGAGTCGGTCTGTCAAGGAGGGCTCTCTCTAACTTCTACAGGTGCACAGTAGAGAGCTTGCTGACTGGTTGCATCGTGGCTTGGTTTGGCAACTTGAGTGCCCTGGAGAGGAAAAGACTACAAAAATTAGTAAACACTGCCCAGTCCATCATCGGCTCTGACCTTCCTTCCATCGAGGGGATCTACCACAGTTGCTGCCTCAAAAAGGCTGGCAGCATCATCAAGGACCCACACCACCCTGGCCACACACTCATCTCCCTGCTACCTTTGGGTAGAAGGTACAGGAGCCTGAGAACTGCAACAACCCAGTTCAGGAATAGCTACTTCCCCACAGCCATCAGGCTATAAAACCTGGCTCGGACAAAACTCTGAACATTAATACCCCTCCATCTGTTATTTGCACTCTATTAATTTATTATTTAATGTGTGTATTTAAGTATATAATTGTAGTCAATGCCTACTATGTTCTGTTGTGCTATGCAAAGAAAGAATTTCATTGTCCTGTCAGGGACACATGACAATAAACTCTTTTGGCTTTGACTTTGACTGCGCATCCGGGAATGGAGTTCGAAAGAGATGGTTCAGGTGTGGTTTGGAAGAAGCAGTTCTTAGGTCTGGCCATCCCAGCTTCCAAGCATAGATATTATTTCCCCGAAGATAGAAAATAGAAAATGGAATGACTAGGGTAGCGGACATCCTTGAAGATACTTCCAGTCTTCCTGATGCAACGTATTGTAATGATGATGATGGACTGGATGAGAGGAAGTTTCATGACTGTGATGGACAAAACATGGCTACAGAGGTAGGAGGCGTAAGGATAAAGTGGGAAAAAAGTCGTCAATTTGACTAATCAAATTGAGTGGTGGAACAGAATTGCAGGGTCGAATGGCTTACTCCTGATCCCGTGTTTCATTATCAGTATCATTAAAATGCATAATGAACAGCACATGCACTCTTATGGCCAGCCATGTGCTTATCATATCCTCTTGCTCCTTGCGTGCATAAAGGGAACAAATCTCAGCTTCCTGCCAAAGCTTTATGAAAATATAGACTTCCAGATATAGTGGCACTATGGTAGAGTTGCTGCCTTACAGCACCGGAGAACCAGGTTCAATCCAGTGCTGTCCATGTGTAGATTAACCGTTTTTCCTGTGATCATGTGGGTTTTGTCCGGGAGCTTCGGCTTTCTCTCATAATGCAAAGACGTACAGGTTTGTAGGTTAATTGGCTTTGGTAAAGAAAAACAAAGTCCCTAGTATATTAGTGTGTGGCGGTAGGGAGGGAGTGGGGCTGGGGGAGAAAATCGGCCAATGATCAAGTGTGGATATTATGTTACTGAAAAGACCCAATGTTGGCTCAATATGTAAATTTTCTTTTTACAGGCAACATCTCCAGAGAAGAGGTGATATCAAGGGGATGCAGGGTTGCGAACATTGGAACAAGTAGGATGACAAGGGTGAGGGGGGCAGGGGGCGGAGGGGGATTGTAGGTGTAACCTGAAATTAAAGATATCAATATTCATACCGCAGGTTTGTAAGCTGCCCAAGCTGTTCCTCCAATCTCTTTCTGGTGTCAATCTGAGGCCCAGGACAGACAGGTCAGCATGAGAATGGGGAGGGCAGTTAAAACGCTTGATAACTGGGAGATCGTATAGGCAAAGGCAGACTGAGCGGATGTATTCAACAAAATGATCGCAAGGTTGTGCTTGGTCTCGTCGATATATAGGAGCCCACAGTGTTCTTCTCTTTGCCGTCTCAATAACGTCAACCCTCATCCTCCAAAGTTCCAAACATATAGGCGCCATACTACTCAATCTCTTCTTATGGCATAACCCCTGCAGACCACACAATATCCTTTCACAATTTCTATTTGAATGCTACTCCTATGCAGGTGCTCCAGAGATGTGTACAGTACTCCACATGTAACATGCAATCGCCTTGCACAGTTGCAGGGTTACCAACTGTCCCGGATTCGCCGTATTTCGTCCCGGCGAAACAACCTAAATACGGTGTTCCGGCAGGCAAACATGTCGTTACGGAGAAGGGCGGGAACGAAAAATAATCAAAACAATAAACGGGAAGGGCGGGGGCGGGAGCGGGAATGAGCGGCGGTTGGACACGTGCAGCGGGAAGGGCGGGAGCGGGAACGAGCGGCGGTGGGACACGTGCAGCGGGAATGAGCGGCGGTTGGACACGTGCAGCGGGAAGGGCGGGAACGAGCGGCGGTCGGACACGTGCAGCGGGAAGGGCGGGAGCGGGAACGAGCGGCGGTCGGACACGTGCAGCGGGAAGGGCGGGAACGGGAACGAGCGAGAACGGGAACGAGCGATGGTGGGTACAGGATGATGCTACAAACAGAGATGGTCAAAAGGCTGTTAAGACATTCATGTGCAAGGAACAGAGGTAACATTAGCATTGTGGGGCTAAGGGCCCATTGCCTGTGTTGTATGTTTCAATAGACAATAGGTGCAGGAGGAGGCCATTCGGCCCTTTGAGCCAGCACCACCATTCACTGTGATCACGGCTGATCATCCCCAATCAGTACCCCGTTCCTGCATTCTCCCCATATCCCCTGACTCCGCTATCTTTAAGAGCCCTATCTAGTTCTCTGTTGAAAGCACCCAGAGAACCGGCCTCCACCGCCCTATGAGGCAGAGAATTCCACAGACTCGCCACTCTCTGTGAGAAAAGGTGTTTCCTCGTCTCCGTTCTAAATGGCTTACTCCTTATTCTAAGACTGTGGCCCCTGGTTCTGAACTCCCCCAACATCGGCATTGTCATTTAGACAATTGAGTTTATGTGTATGTGTATACTAAAGGATGTTTATGTGCGTTTAATGAGTTTGTATATAGTACTAGTTGAAAAAAGGAAGGTTGGATTCAACGCGCGTTGCAGATTTTGGGTCGTTGCCATACATATTTCTGGTGCCGCAACATGTTACTGAGAGAAATGCATTTACCCCCATTTGTTACTGACAAATGGGTTGAATGTTACTGTGAACTAAATTTAGGGTTGGCATCTCTGCAGTTGTCACATGACACCCCAGGTCCTGCCTTCAGTACTTTGATTAATGAAGACAAGCATGCCATATGCTTCTTTGCCGCCTTGTACACGTGAGACGCTACCTTAATGGAATTTTGTATCAGCGCTGGGTCTCTGGTCTGCGACATTCCTCACGACTTTGCAATTTGCTGAGTAAGTAGTCACTGGGTTGTCTGACCAAAAAACGTCATTGCATTTATGTGAATTAACGTCAGTACGTAATTTGTTGGCTCTTTGATGCAGTCGATCAAGACCCTATTGTAATCAAACCTAGCGGTCTTCACTGTCCTTTCGCCACTTTAGTGACAACCACAAACCTATTAACCATGGCACCTACAGCTCTATGCAAAGCGTTAATATTAAGTAACGAAGAACAACGAGGCACACCACGCATAACAGGCATCCAATCTGAAAACCAACCCTCTACCACCGCACTCTGTTTCCATCATTAAAGCCAACGTTCATCAGCTGGTTCTCCAACATCTTCTCTTCAGTTACGTGGACATTGCTCTTTATGGGGCCCTATTCTCACCCTAGTTACGCTTATCCCATTACTATACATGTTTGAATTTATGAGGATTCTTGTATACTTTATCGCCAAAGCTATCTTATATGCCTTTGTCCTTCTCATTTCCCTCTCACATGTATTCGCAGCTATCTGTTCTTGACATATGGCTCCCTCCTTTTCATGACCTGAGCCCCAACTTACAGCTTCAACTTTTGGGCCTGGTCTAATACTATCCTTGATTATTTGCAAACTAGACAACTTCCACTGCCATTCCTTTCTCAAGAGTGCCAGAGGTTGGTCGAGGATGCGCTGCTGAGAAAATAAGAGGGTCCCGATGTGGTGGGGCCGCAGAGAACAAAGTGGGACCGTAGGGGACTATATTGAATACATTTGAAACTTTGTCAGTGCCCTATATGCGGCGGGTCTTTGCATGCTTTGTGTATGGTATGGAAACCAAAGACTTTCACTGTGATGTGTTACACATGATAATAAAGTATCAATGAGTCAAACTTCATTCATGAGGCGAGAGGAATTGCTTTTCATGCTAAGACCCTGCATCTGAGTTTTTATTCGTATGTTCAGTTGACCAAATGTGATAAAAGGCCAGTGTAGAGTAAATTATCGAAGCGATATTGCTAACTATGTTACTGCATACATTTTTCCAATGGGATATTTTAGAATATCATAATGAAAAAGTCATACACTGAATACATTAAAAAAATTTGAAATATGAAATTAGAAAGGCCATTGCAACAGCTCTTATGGCTAAAGGAATCAAGAGACATGGAGAAAAAGCAGGAACGGGGTACTGATTTTGGATGATCAGCCATGATCATGTTGCATGGCTGTGATGTCTCGCAGGGCTGAATGGCCTACTGCTACACCTATTTTCTATGTTTTCTATCTAAACCCTTTACGTCTTTAGCGTCTGGGAGGAAACTGGAGCACCCGGAGAAGACCCGCGAGCTTACAGTGAGAACGTACAAACTCTGTAAAGACAGAGGCATTAGTCAGTATCGAGCCAGGGCTCCAGTGCTGTAATGCAAAAACTCAACCGCCGCCCCACTGATCCTCTTCCGTTGTGTCCTGAGCTACGTTTATCCCCTTAATCTATACATATTGAGTCAATGAGGATTCTGGTATACTTTATCACTAAAGGTATCTTACAGTGCCCTCCATAATTTTTGGGACAAGGACCCATCATTTATTTATTTGCCTACGTACTCCACAATTTGAGATTTGTAATATAAAAAATCACGTGGTTAAAGTGCACATTGTCAGATTTTAATAAAGGCCATACATTTTAGTTTCACCGTGTAGAAATTACAGCTGTGTTTATACATAGTCCCCCCATTTCAGGGCACCATAATGTTTGGGACACATGGCTTCACAGGTGTTTGTCATTGCTCAGGTGTGTTTAATTGCCTCCCTAATGCATGTGAGAGAGCTCTCAGCACCTAGTCTTCCCTCCAGTCTTTCCATCACTTTTGATAACTTTCATCGCTGTTTATCAACATGAGGACCAAAGTTGTGCCAATGAAAGTTAAAGCCATTATGTGACTGAGAAACGAGAATAAAACTGTTGGAGACATCAGCCAAACCTTAGGTTTACCAAAATCAACTATTTGGAACATCACTAAGAAGAAAGAGAGCACTGGTGAGCTTACTAATCGCAAAGGGACTGGCAAGACAAGGAAGACCTCCACAGCTGATGACAGAAAAATTCTTAAAGTAAAATCCCCAAACATCCGTCTGGGCTGTCGCCTGAGCAGCAAAAATGTGTCTAGAAATCGATTTTCGTGACCCACATCACGGAACTACAGGAAAATTTCCACAGATTTAGATGAACTATAATTGAGAAGGATGTCATAACTCGTCAGTGCCGAAAGTTGCACTTTAATTGATTAAACTAATAACAAAATGAGATCGGGAAAGTAAGCGCCATCTAGTGGCCAATGCCCATATTACACCATGGGCAGCCTATTTCCTTGTTGCAGTCTATTTAAACTACAAAAGATACAAAGGACATTTATTGTCACATACACCAAATGGTGTAGTGAAATTTGACTTGCCAATGCAGCACATGAATAAAGATAAGACACAACATTAAAGAATTTACCAACATAAAAACATCCCCCCCACAATGGGTAAGTGTTTTAAGGGTTCATGAACCTGCCTAATTATAGGGTAAGGGCAGTTCCTCTGGGTTCCCCCATTTACTGAACCCCACTGCCTGCCACAGTGGGGAGAGTGGGGGTAATAGCCATAGTTGGACTGGGGCAGTGCCAGGCTGGGTGACAGACCTGTAAGAGACCTGTCTTATTTCTGATGTAAATGTCACATCCTGACCAAGAACCGAATGCTCTGATGTTTACTTGATGAGTATCCATTTTAAGCTACAATGAGCCAATATTTATGTGTGGATGGATGGATGTGTGGATGTATTTGTGGATGTATGTGTGGATGTATGTGTGTGGATGCATGTGTGTGCATGGATGTGTACATGTATGGCTGTGTGCGGATGGATGTGTGCATCCGTGGATAACAAGGGAAATCAGGGATAGTATCAAAACAAAAGATAAAGCATACAAATTAGCCAGAAAAAGCAGCCTACCAGAGGACTGGAAGAATTTCAGAGTCCAGCAGAGAAGGACAAAGGGCTTTATTAGGAAAGGGGTTGGACAGGCTAGATGCAGGAAGATTGTTCCCGATGTTGGGGAAGTCCAGGACAAGGGGTCACAGCTTAAGGATAAGGGGGAAATCCTTTAAGACCGAGATGAGAAAGACTTTTTTCACACACAGAGTGGTGAGTCTCTGGAACTCTCTGCCACAGAGGGTAGTTGAGGCCAGTTCATTGGCTATATTTAAGAGTGAGTTGGATGTGGCCCTTGTGGCTAAGGGGATCAGAGGGTATGGAGAGAAGGCAGGTACGGGATACTGAGTTGGATGATCAGCCATGATCATATTGAATGGCGGTGCAGGCTCGAAGGGCTGAATGGCCTACTCCTGCACCTAATTTCTATGTTTCTATGTTTCTATGAAAGGGAAAATAGATTATGAAAGGAAATTGGCAGGAAACATAAAAACTGACTGCAAAAGTTTTGATAGATATGTGAAGAGAAAAAGATTAGTTAAAACAAATGTAGGTCCCTTGCAGTCAGATACGGGTGAATTGATCATGGGGAGCAAGGACATGGCAGACCAATTGAATAACTACTTTGGTTCTGTCTTCACTAAGGAGGACATAAATAATATGCCGGAAATAGCAGGGGACCGAGGGTCAAATGAGATGGAGGAATTGAGTGAAATCCAGGTTAGCCGGGAAGTGGTGTTGGGTAAATTGAATGGATTAAAGGCCAATAAATCCCCAGGGCCAGATGGGCTGCATCCCAGAGTACTTAAGGAAGTAGCCCCAGAAATAGTAGATGCATTAGTGATAATTTTTCAAAACTCTTTAGATTCTGGAGTAGTTCCTGAGGATTGGAGGGTAGCTAATGTAACCCCACTTTTAAAAAAAGGGGGGGGGGGAGAGAAAACGGTGAATTACAGACCAGTTAGTCTAACATCAGTAGTTGAGAAACTGCTAGAGTCAGTTATTAAAGATGGGATAGAAACACATTTGGAAAGTGGTGAAATCATTGGACAAAGTCAGCACGGATTTACGAAAGGTAAATCATGTCTGACGAATCTTATAGAATCCTTCGAGGATGTAACTAATAGAGTGGATAAGGGAGAACCAGTGGATGTGTTATATCTGGACTTTCAGAAGGCTTTCGACAAGGTCCCACAGAAGAGATTAGTATACAAACTTAAAGTACACGGTATTGTTCAGTATTGATGTGATTAGAAAACTGGCTGGCAGACAGGAAGCAAAGAGTAGGAGTGCACCATTCCTTGGGGGGAAGCGCTGCCCATTCAACACCTTCTCAGCCACTTTCTTCTTCAGGAATTCCCCACACGAAACGCCTCATCCTCAGTCGATGTTTTTCAGTAGATTTTGCTGGAGCCTCGGTGAAACTGAGAAACTCGGACTGTGCTGAGAACCGGTTTGTTGGTGAATCCTGCTCTGCTCATTCCATTCTCCCACAGACTGAAGTCTGCTGGTCCTATCTGGATGGCAGCACCGCTCTTGTTGACGACTTCAATGATGTCTGCAAAGTCATAGGTGTTTTTTTTGCTCGCATGCCTTTCTCAATCTGTGCATCAAATAAAGCAGCAGACATGAAAATGTGTCCTTTCTCACAGTAGTTAAGGGTGAGTGTTTGGCCCCCCATCCTCATTAACCATGAGCGCCATGCCTGTGAACAGAACCCAGTTTTTATTGTGGGCCAAGCAGTTATCCACCCAAAATGTGAAGTTCTCGCAATCCCGTTGTGAATGACCTTGTCGAATGCACTGACAACACCCTCAACTTGCCGGCCGGAAATGCCCTCGTGCCAAACTACTCCCACTGGCTTTCTGTTATTGCCTGCTGCTTTTCCACCAAGGGGTGCAAATGTCTCATGGAACAAAACAAGTCTGCGTGTGAACACACATCTTCACACCCGGTAGCCTTGGCAACATGATCACTTTCTGCATGTCCACGGAGAAGAACGCCACTCTGTCCCCGTGATCCTCTTCACAGTCTCTCAATATGCGTTTCTGCTCCTTCTAGTATTTTCGTTATGCTCTTTTCATGCTGCACATTTGGTACATTTTGACGTGTCTTCATTGTTGTGTTCATGTTTGTTAAAATTAGTCAGAGCTCACATTCCTCCTCCCCCAATTTGGCGAAACGAATGTTCAAGCTGTTGATGGTCTTTCTGTAAGTGTCGTAACCTGCGACACCCGGGTGTGATTTCTGGAAGTCTTGGTTCTTGGTTACTTGGTCCTCCAAAATATTCCAACTGGAATTTAAACTGGAGGTGGTGAAGGGAGGGGTTAAGCCAGAGAGGGTTATTGGGAGGAATTTAGTTGCATCTGGCTGGGCAACCGTGGTTTGGTGGAGATTATTCCATGCTTTAATAGTGCATGGGAAGAACGAATTGCTGTAACATGGAAGTCATGGTACATTTCTTTAATGCTCAGTTCAGGTGGGAGGTACTTCCTATGCAGAGCATGTTCGCGTCTGTAGTGACTGATGCATTGGTTGAAGGAGTTGATGTGGTCGGCGATGAGTGTTTGGTTTTCTGCGGAAAGTAAGGAGCTCTCTGATTGGTTGATTCCCACAAGCTGTCATTTCTGTGCTGCTTGATGATTGGCTAGGCGGAACATGGTCAGTTGTTTCCTTTTTTCAAAGTTTTATGATTATATTTGAGCTGTTGCTTCCTTTTGACATGTTAATATCTCAAAGGGTCATGTGACTTATTTTGCTCACTATTGTGTAGAGCATATCTCAAATACCCTAAAACAAGCAATAACTCAATTGTGACAAAATTATCAGCTGCTTCCTTTTGTCAAAGTAGGGCAGTATGGGTGAGTGGTGCAATATTGCGGTGGGGGAACAGGGCCCAATGGGTCCCACTTGGTTGAGTGTATTTATAATATCTTTTGGGATTGTCTTTAATGCTACCCACCAGCGCCATGTCCTGGCCCGTTTTTGCCCTTCGGATTTCCTTGCTTATTTCCCAAAACCATGTGTCCTTCTTGTTTTTGACCAATGTCTCAATTACCCTCATCACCCAAGCTTCCTTATCTTTGCCTGGTTTGCCCATTACTCTAACAGGGACATACACACCCTGAGCTTTCTTCAGTAAACTTTTAGAAACATCCCACTTGTCCGATGTTCCTTTCCTATCAAATAACCAGTCAACTTGAGCGAGACCATCTCTCAAACCCTCAAAGTTGACCTTACCCCAGCATTTTAACAGGTGGACCCTCTCCGTCCCTATCCATAACTATCTTAAACCTAATAGAACTGTGGTCACTGGTCCCAAAAGGCTCCTCTATACACACTTTATTAACTTGCCCTTCCCAATTTCCCAATGCTAGATCCAGCGTTGCCCTCGCACGTGTGGGGACCTCTACATACAGCATAAGATAAATCTCCAGAACACTTTTGAGGAGTTGCACCCCATCTATACCCTTCACACTATGATGTTCCCAGTCTACATTGGGAAAATTAAATTCCCCTACTACAACAACATTATTGGACCTCCAGCTCTCTGCAATCTCCTGGTACATTCCTGTTGACTATTCAGGGGTCTGTAGTACACCACCAACACGGTGATCATCCATTTCTTGTTCCTCAGCTCCACCCATATAGCCACTCTGGATGAACTATCAGTAATCTCACCTCTGAACACATCCGTGACATCCTCCTTAACCAACAATGCAACTGCCCTTCCTATTTTTCACTCACCCCTGTCTCTCCTGAAGCTCTTGTACACCGGACCATTGAGCTGCCAGTTCTATCCCTCCCTTAACTAGGTTTCAATCATGGCTACAACGTCCCAGTCGCTCGTACCTATCCATGCCCTAAGCTCATCTGCCTTACCGTCAGTCCCCTTGCACTTAAAATACATTCAGTTTAAACCAACCCTTCTTTCTCGTTCTCCACCTTTAACCTGCCTATTCAGTCCACTAACCTTTCCCAAACCACCCTCCATAGTAACTTCTAGCCTCTCACGTGCCACTGTCCTGCACGAGATCCCACCCCCTCTGCCAATATAGTTTGAACCCTCCCGTGTAGCATTAACAACCCTTCCCACGAGGATGTTGGTTTACTGTTACATCCTCGTGGTTTTCATTACGCTGCAGGTCCTGCTTTGCAGTCTTCTACCCAATTCCGTAAATCCTTGTTGCAGAACCTCCTTTCTCTTCTGACCTATGTCATTTGTGCTACAACAACCTCCGGCTGCTCTCCCTCACTCTTGAGGATGCCGTGCAGCCGCTCCGGGATGTCCTGGACCCTGGCACCATGGAGGCAACGCACCATCCTGGAGTCTCGCCTGCTGCCACAGACTCTCCTGTCCATCTGACGATGGAGTCTCCCACCACTGTGGCTCTGCCTGACGTCACTCTTCCACGTTAAGCCTCGGCACCAGGGTTGGAATCACAGCCCTGGCTATCACAATCTTGTTGTGTTATCCGCTGCCAAGAGGGTGTACCTGTTTTAATCAGGTACATCCCGGAGTCTCGTGTGAGTGTGGATGGCTTTCTGACTGTTCGGGTGGACATGGCCTGCAGAGAGAGTGACAGCAGTCGGTAAAACTCTGGTCACATCACGGTGAAGGAGCATGTGTGTGGCCCGGACATTGAACTGATGGCTGTGGGTCTCCGCTTATGCTGTGTCCCCTGGGAATTGTCACACGCCATTGTGGTGGCAGTTAAAGTCAATGTTTAATCTTTATGTAGTTGCTTTTTTTGTATGACTGTAGGGCAAATCAAATTTCACACTACCTCGGTGCACATGACAATAAAGTACCATTGAACCATTGAAGACTAAGGCTTCAGACCACCGATGAGAAATAAATTCTCCTGCATCCAGCTGATTAAACTGCTCAGACACGTGTCGAACCAACCTCTTTGTAAACGACAGTCAAACCAACCCAGGATTCACTCTACTACACTCTCCCTAAGTAGCTCCATTAATTCGTATATCCCTTTGCCCATCGCCCATATCACAATTCTACTGCATGGCCACCGCCGAAGTTATTGGTCTGGGTAATTGTTAACCCAGTAAAGGGACCCACACCCAGTAAAATGAATATTCTACTCGATACTATCAAGTTAATGAACGAATATATCTTGCCATTTCGTATGTCACTAGCTGGGGGCAACAATCTTGAAATCTGTGAATTTCTAATTCCCCATTCACGTGCACTCTCCTGCTCCCATTATAAGATCGCATTCCACTTGAAACATTCAGAAAGCCTTTTAAGGTGCTGCACATGAGGCTGCTAAACAAGACACATGGCACTAGTATGGATAAAACATTGTCTGACTGGTATAGGCTAAGAGTGACCTTTTCTCCTTGGCAGTCAGTGACTAGTGGTCTTCCATAAGAGGTCGGGTGTAGGTCCACCACTTTTCACGTTATACAGTACGTTCATGATGTGGATGATGGAATTGATACACAGATAGCAGTGTGGCAGGTTGTATTGAGGAAGCTGGAAGTATGTGAAATGACTTTGCATTGCCTGAGTGCTTTGGAGGCCAACGTGGTGGCAGCCTCGCCAGCAGCTGTTCGTTCTTTCACTCTTTTGTTATTTTTAGTGTGTCAAAAAGTATGCTTTAAAGGTTTCTTAGTCTTTTTTTATGTGGGGTGGTGGGGGGGGGGGGGGGGGGGGGATAGAGGGAAACCGTTTCCCAGTCACTTACCAGGTCGGAGATGTGTCTTTTATCCAAGTCGCATCTTCGCCCCCCCCCCCAAATCAACTGGATTGGTGTGGAGCCAGAGCTTCAGCAGCGCCGCAACACTGAATTCCATCACAGAGCGGGACGATGCCTTGTCGTGGATCGGCTGTGTGAAAGCTCCGGAGTGTTGGGCCTGCTGACTTTAACACCGTGGAACTATGGTTTGCAGAGCTTATAGCCGCGGGCGGCGCTGCGTTTAAGATTGCGGAGGCTTGGGATCCCTTGCCGGCTGTCACCAGTGTTGGAGCTCTGCCCAGCGCCGCCTGTGGACTCGGAAGTCGCAGTCTCCGGTAAGAAGCGGCCGATTCGGATAACTCAAAGCCGCTGAGTGTAGACATCCATTCCGACGCCAGAGTTCCAATCATCCGGGCGAGAGGGCCTGAACATCGGGTGACTGCGAAGGGCTCAAAGGCCCCAACCACGGGTGAACAAAGAGGAAGGTGACTGAAATTTATTGCCTTCTCTCACAGTGGGAAACGTTGATTACGCTGTGGGGGTTGTTCATGTTAAATTCTATCGTGTATTGTGTTCTTTTTATTCGTATGGCTGTATGGTAACTCAAATCGCACTGTACCAATTGGTGCATGTGATAATAAATGTAACATGAACTTGAACGTGAAATCATTGTATATTTTTAAGGCGTAGAATGACATATTCTTGATTAGTGATAGTATGAAAGGATATGGGAAGAAGGTAGGAGAAAGAGGGTTAAGAGAAAGGGTGGGGATGGGGATAGTTCGCACACCTCACGGGCATCCAAAAACCTCTTTAGCTTTTTTCTTGTAAAACATAGTGCGTCAGAAAATTATAAATGGGCCCAAAACCTCTTCTCCTGATTCCCACTGTTCATCAACTATTCGTTGATTCATAGATAGTCAGATTGTCTCTCTCGGCGTCATCGATGCTGTTCATGATAACGTAGAAAAGTAGGTGCAGGAGTAAGCCATTCGGCCCTTCAAGCCAGCACCACCATTTAATAAGATCATGGATGATTTGTCCTTCCTCAAATCATCATCATCATCATCATCATCATCATCATCATCATCATCATCATCATCATCATCATCATCATCATCATCATCATCATCATCATCATCATTGAAAACATCAATGGGCATGGTGCCTTACGATGCTATATACAACAGTGATCGCAACTTCTACTGAAGTGTGGATGGATGTTGGCTCACTCGGAGCTCATCCACCCTTTGACAGGTCTTGTTTTTGGTCCTGCTGGGGGTCCACAGTCCCCTCCTCACCTGGCAAACCAGGTGGGGCAGATGGTTTAGTCGCCGACTGACCATAGAGCAGGTAGCACGGGACTACATGGTACCCGACCTGACCTGAAATTAGGAGGCCGAAATTAGAAGACCAAAAATGAACACAATGCTCCAGGTGTGGTCTCACCAGGGCCCTGTACAACTGCAGTAGGACCTCCTTGCTCCTAAACTCAAATCCTCTCGCAATTAAGGCCAACTTTCCATTAGCTTTCTTCACTGCTGGCTGCACCTGCATGCTTACTTTCAGTGACTGATGTGCAAGCACACCCAGGACACTTTGCACCTTCCCTTTTCCTAATCTGACATAATTCAGATAACAACATGCCTTCCTGTTCTTACCACCAAAGTGAATAACCTCACATTTATCCACATTATACTGCATCTGCAATGCATCTGCCCACTCATTCAACCTATCCAAGTCACCCCACAGCCTCATAGCATCCTCATCACAGCTCACACTGCCACCCAGCTTTGTGTCATCTGCAAACTTGGAGACGTCACATTTCATTCCCTCGTCTAAATCATTAATATATATTGTAAAGAACTGGGGTCCCAAAACCGAGCACTGCAGCACCCCACTAGGCACTGACTGTGATTCTGAAAAGGACCCATTAATTCCTATTGTTTGATTCCTGTCTGCCAACCAGTTCTCTATTCATGTCAATACCCTACCCAACATATCATGTGCTCTAATTTTGCACACTAATCTCTTGTCCTTGTGGATCCTTGTCAAAAGCTTTTTGAAAGTCCATATTCACTATATCCACTGGCTCTCCCTTATCCATTCTAATTGTTGCATCCTCAAAAAATTCCAGAAGTTTAGTCAAGCATGATTTCCCCTTCATAAACCCATGCCAACTTTGACCGACCCTGAGGCTGCTTTCCAAATGCGCTGCTATAACATCTTTAACAATTGTCCTCACTACCGGCGTTCTCCCCACTACCGATGTAAGACTAACTGGTCCATAATTCCTTATTTTCTCACTTCCTCCTTTCTAAAAAAGTGGGGTTACATTGTGTTGAGTGAATCAAACATACTCACTGATACAACAGTATTTGGTACACCAGTATTTATTGAGTAATGCATACAACACACAACAATATGTTATGTCTACTGTATAACAGCACTTACTGACTGCACATGTCGAGTTGCGATAATATGAATAGTGTGGTAATAGGTGGGGCTTATAATAAGAAAGCACTACATTGATTAGTAAGTAAAATAACCAATCTACATCTTTCCTTGTAAGAATAAAATGTGAAACACATCTAAAATAAAGTGGTACATATATGTATGAGCACATTATTAGATGCTGACTGATTAATACAGTAACCGAAACGCTATTAGCACATACAGTGAAGTACAGATGGTTCAAACAAAATCCCTACTTTCTCTTCCCTCATGCCCTGCAGCTACAGACCAACCATTGGGTGTGTCTCCAGCTCCCTCACCACCACGTTCGGTGGCCTACAGAGCTGTCCCGCGCGCTTACAGTACAGATCCGCTTTTCCTCCCTTCACCGGCGAGTTTGCTGGCATCCCGTGCGGCAGAAGCACATGTGACCTCGGGGGCAGACACGACGAGGCAGGTGAGTGGGCCACCAAACGAGGTGGTGAGGGAGCTGGAGACACAACCAATGGTTGGTCTGTAGCTGCAGGGCGTGAGGGAAGAGAAAGTCTGTCAGTAGATGGGTAGATCGGACGCGTCGCATCAGGATACGAGACAGCAGGACATGGTTTCTTCACAGGAAGGAGATGTTGACGGTTGCATCTATAAATCCCTCCATCAGCACCAGATATGAGTGCGGCTATTTTGCGGGATGGTGGATGAAACCAAAACTGGCATAGCCCTTGTTGGTTGGAAGGCGGACGACCTGCTCCCTGGAGAGAGGTTTGCTGGACTTATCGAAAAATGGCTTTTGATTATCGTGTTTCAGCTGTAGTTGTTTCTGTACAGTAGGTGGTGAATGAATCTGTGGCTGCAGCAGTTGTTGGGGCACCAATAGTGCAGCATGGGTCTGTTGGGACATCAGGCATTGGGCAGGACACCCCAGTATTGGGTTACGGACGATGGTTCTTAAGTTGGGCAGGTCCAGGTAGAAATCAGATTTAGCAAGGTATGAGCGCTCCATCAATTGCTTGCCGCTCTGGACAGCCCGTTCTGCAAGTCCGTTTGATTGTGGGAATTCTAGGCTGTTGGTGGTGATATCCTTGTAGATGGCATTGAGGTATTTGTCCCGTAGCATGGCTGGGATGACTGAATTGTGACCCTTGATTATGATATCCTGCAGCACCTGTTCGTCGCGGACCAGGTTGTGTGGGCGAATAGGAAGTGGAGAGCAGTATTGTTTATCCGGCCAGCCATGCCGGATGACTGAAGACAGTAGCCGTGAAGTTGTATCTGCAGCTGTATGCTCTGCAGGTGGCTGAGGCATTGTGTGGGAATATACGACACCATCATTACTGTTAACTGATCATTTTCAGATGGCTGTTGTTCGCAGGTTGTTTGTGGGGCTCTTGATAGCATGTCAGCCAAGTGCAAATCCTTGCCCCTTTTGTAGACTAGGGTAAAATTGAAACTCTGTGGCTGCATCATTATCTGTTCCAGACAAATACGAGTGGCATGAATGGGTTTGTTCAGAATAGTGACCAACAGTTGGTGGTCAGGTTCAATAACCACATACTTCACAAAATTGAAGGGGGGCAGATATTTCACTGAGGTTGGGAATGAACTTCCCCAAGTAGTTAACCATTCACAGGAATCTCTGCAAACTTGTCACGTCAGTGGGAACTGGCATCTCGTTGATGGCAATATACTTGGAGGGGTCAGGTCTGAGGTCATCACTGGTGAATACGTGTCTGACATAATGGACCTCCTTGATGCGAAATCTGCACTTCAGAGGGTTGAGCTTGAGATGGATGTCTTTTGCACGGTCCAGTACATTTTAAAGTTGGCATCATGTTCAGCTATGTCACGTCCAGCAACGTGAATATTGTCGACAATGATGGCACAAAGATACCCTGTAAATAATTGTTCCATTGTATGCTGGAATACTTTGCTGGCAGAGTGGATGCCAAAGGGAATTTGTAAGGGCCAAAGGGTGTGCCGAAAGTGGTGAGATTGGATGAGTCGGGGTCCAGCTGGATCTGCCAGAATGAACTTTGGCATCTAGAATGGAGAACACAGAGGCACTGCCTAGCTGGGCATAAACTTCCTCCACCTTACGCATTGGGTAGTGCGGGTGTTTGATCAATGTGTTCAGGTCTCTGCGGTTGATACAAAGTTTGGATTTCTTCTTTGTTTTTCTTTCTTGCAACCACCATGGTGGAAACCCAGTCAGATGGTTCAGTAACCGTGGCAATGACACCATGGGATACCGTGCACTGGAGCTCATTGTTTACTCCGTCATACATAGCATGTGCAATGCAATGAGGTGCTTGTACCACAGGTAAGACATTTGCATCGGCAACAATGTTGTATTTGATGGGCAGCTTCCCAAGCTTATCATCAAAAAGTTCCTTGTACTGGGAAAGTATCTGCTGGGTGACGCCCTTGACAGGAGATATTTGATGGACAGCAGGCCCGAAAGTTACCAGTCCTAGGTCCTGGCAGCATTAATGCCAAACACAGTGGCAACTTTCCCACAGACAATATAAAAGTTATGCTTGGTGGCAGTTCAGTTCAGCTTCTCCAATTGGGTGCACCTCCCCTCCCCATAGGCTAACAGAGTGGCTGTGTTTCCAATATGTTTGGCATTTCTGATCCGTGTAAATTCAGATAGTGACATGATGTTGCATTTGGGTCTGGTGTTGATCTTTGCAACAGTAACGGTATTGTTGACATGAAGGGAGCCTTCAGGGTCAAGTTGCTTGTTGGTGGAAGCAACCAGGAAGTGTATGTTTTGACTATTATCTTCAAGCTCGGGAAGAGAAACTGGGGAGGTGATGGGAACTCTTGGTACTCGATATCAGAAGCTTCATGTTTTAACAGGTGCACAGACTGCCTTGAGAATGAGCGATTCCCACGGGCTCGGCAGCATTTAAAGAAATGGTTTCTCTTTTTGCTAAAATTGCATATTTTTCCAAAGGCAAGGCACAATTCGCGATCCGCAGGGTGTGACCTGCCACAGATGGAACACTTTCAATAAATCTTTAAGATTGTCGAGATGGTGTGTGTGGCTGGGAGTGCTGGTCACGGGAGGAGGTGACGGTTGCATTAACGCGGTATGAGGAATGCAGTCCTGGTGCCATTGATTTAGTGTGAGAGGTTGTGATCTCAGCAATCCAACAAGCATGTCCGGCTCTGGCCAGGGTTAGTTCAGTATCAATATACAATATACAATATTTTATTTGAACCTCAGAGAGGCTCAAACAAAACTCAGTTTCCACAGCCATACAAACAAAGACAATTCCTACAAAACATACAACCAATTCAATCTCCTCCTCAATGTGATGGAAGGCAAAGTCTTTTCTCTTCACTGCACCAGTTCTCTCCCAATGTCGAAGCCCCAGGCGGGCGATGTTAAGTCCCACGGCCATTTAAGGCCGCGCCGATATACGGCTCGCTCCAGGCCCAAAAGTCACAAAGTTGGAGCCCCCGGCGGGCACTGTAATGTCCTGCGGCCATCAAAGCCACACGGGGCGATGTACGGCCCCGCTCTGGGTTGTTCCTTCCCCGCGACACGGGCTGCAGAAGTTGCCTTGCGGGAGCTCCGAAAAGCGGTCTCCCACCCGTTCCATCCACTGGTCTGCAGCTGGAGCCTCCGAGCTCCAGAGTTGGGCTGCAGCAGCGAACCACCACCGCTCCCCACGCTCCGAAGCCGGCCAGCCCCATGATGATGAGTAGTCCACTGCTCCGCAGGCTCCGCGACTGGGGCCCCCAGGTCGTTCCGGTTGGAGGCCGCTCCACAGTGCTGGGCCCCAACGACAATGGAGACCCGACAGGAAAAAGGTCGGGTCTCCTGTGCAGGGAAGAGATTTTTAAAAGTTTCCCCCTCCCACCCCCGCCCCCCATATATACACAGCTAAAAACAGTATTAAAAAAACACAAACAACTGCATTTAACGAGACAAAAAATAAAATAAACACAAACAGGCTGTAGGGGCCACTGCAACGTGAGTCGCGCCGCCGCAGAGTAATCACAGAGTAATTCATCATGGACTTGAGGATTCCTCCCACCAGTCTGTCATGGACAAGTTCATCACACAGATTAGCAAACTGGCAGCGTGCAGTGAGATGTTTGAGATCACTGATATAATTCTCCACGGGCTCACCTTGTTGCTAGTTTCAAGCAAAACATTTAGTGTGTTCCAGTACAGACTTGGCGTGACAGTCACATAGCTGTCTGAATTTAGTGAGCAGAACCTCGAGATCATCAATAGTTTCAGCAGGCACCACAATCTGATTGTTGTGATCCAGAACTGCAGGAACAAAGTCGAAACGCTCTGCTCATTTGATAGCTTCTGGGCCAGCGATGTTGAGAAGTATAGAGGCACAATGTTCTGGTGGAAGATTGCGATGGGCAGCACAAATGTAATGGTTGAAATCACCCTCGAAAATCCACCAAATTCAGCGAGGTCTGAGTTAAAAATCAGAGGGTCAGGTTTGCGGAATGAGCTGGACATAGCAACACGAGAAGAGGGACAAAACGGGTGAAAATAAAACACCGGAAATAAAGTAAAATAAAAACCAATATACTTAAACGCGGAGTGGGCTGACCACGTCTGACACCATGTTGAATAAATCAAACATACTGATCTGGTGCAACAGTATTTATTGAGTAATGCATACACCACACTACAGTATTTTACTTCTACTGTACAGCAGCACTTATTGACTGCACACGTTGAGTTGCGATAAAATGAATAGTGTGATAATAGGCTTATAATAATCAAGAAGGTAAAATAACCAATCTACACATTGGTTACCCTCCAGTCCACAGGAACTGTTCCAGAGTCATAGAACATTGGAAAATGATCAGGAATGCAATCGCAACTTTTAGGCTGCTGACCACCAGGTCCTGGGGATTTATCTGCATCAACCCCAACAGTTTACCGAACACCATTTTGTAACAAATGTGGATTCCCTTTGGTTCCTCCCTCCTAATAGATCCTCGGTCCCCTAGTTTTTCTGAGAGATTGTTTGTGTCTTCATTCGTGAAGACCGAACCAAAGTATTTGTTTAACTGTTCTGCCACTTCTTTGTTCCCATTATGAATTCCCCTGTCTCTGATTGTAAGGGATCTACATTAGTGATCCATCTATCTTCAATCTATACATAACTAAAATTCGGATTTAATTATCTTCCGGTTTGGCGGTCATTCTACTTGCGCAATAGCGCAACTGGATAGAGCTACGACTTTTCTCCAGCTTACTCACCGTTCACCTATGCTGCGATTGCACCAAGATTCGTTCCCATTGGTTGAAAGTGGTACGAGTTATCGAGGTTCAAAAATCTTAAACATCGCGCGTGCGCAGATCGATTGCCTCACCTGCCATTCATCCGCGCCCGGATTGGTCCCTTCTACTGTCGCTCCAGGTGACGGTCCGCTCCATCGTGCGCCATCGCGTCTTTACTGCAGCTGCGGGAGGCTCTGGATGGCCCGACCCAGCCCGACCCGAGCCTACACGAGCGACCCCGACCTGACCCAGCCCGACCCAGCCCAATCCAGCCAACCCAACCCAACCCAGCCCGACCCAGCCCGACCCAGTCCGACCCGACCCGACCCAGCCGGACCCGACCCAGCCGGACCCGATCCAGCCCGACCCAGCCCAGCCCGACCCCGCCATCGCGTCTTTATTGCAGCTGCGAGAGGCTCTGGAGCCGCCCAGCCCAGCCCGTCCCGACCCAGCCCAGTCCAGCCCAGCCCGGCCCAACCCAGTCCAGCCCAGCTCAACCAGCGCGGAGTCGAAAATAGCGCCGATGTCGCCAAACGGAAAGCGGAGACTCCCGGCGGAGGAGAACTACCAGCGAAGCGGCTAGCGCCCGCTGTGAGTCCCCATCGCACCCCCGACCTCTTCCCTTCTGGTCCCCGCGCTGGCTCCTGCCCCCCTCCTCTGCAATACCGCACTCCCCCAGGGTTCTTCCCCCGTCTTTTCGCTGAGCTCTCTATCATTTATCTCCCAACTATTTCCAGATTTCAAGAAAAGAAGAATAAATCAGAGCAGCAAACCAGTTTCTAATTTGCCATGGATGGCGCACGGCTGGGGACGGAGATGAGCGGGTAGAGGACCAATAAAATGTTGCGAAACCGTCCTCATATTCTACCCTTGGCGAGAGGTAGCGTGGACACAGAACAGAATCTGATAGTTTACTCCCTGCTGTGCATCATACTGCGGGCCCGCGCATCTCCGCAATATGAAATCCCCTTGCTACACTCTGGACCTTTTTACGCAAAAGGTCAACATTGCCAGCATCTGTGGGAAATCTGGTTCAGAAATGGGATTTCCTCCTTTGACATGGCTGTCTATAAATTTGCCTACGATCCCACCCCGATGTCACATAACCAGTGAAATTAAATTGTCGGTCAGGTAAAGGGAGCAGTTTAAATCATTCCTTCCCCACAACTGGATTTTGTGAACTTTGGAAGAAGAAATTGTATCTCAAAATTAAAAATACTCGCTATTCCCATTGATCTCTGCATTGGTCCCCTAATTAGAGGAAGGACATTCTTGCTATTGAGGGTGTGCAGCGTAGGTTTACAAGGTTAATTCCCGGAATGGCGTGACTGTCATATGCTGAGAGAATGGAGCGGCTGGGCTTGTACACTCTGGAGTTTAGAAGGATGAGAGGTGATCTCATTGAAACATATAAGATTATTAACGGTCTGGACACGGTAGAGGCAGGAAACATGTTCCCGATGTTGGGAGAGTCCAGAACCAGGGGCCACAGTTTAAGAATAAGGAGTAAGCCATTTAGAACGGAGACGAGGAAATACTTTTTCTCTCAGAAAGTGGTGAGTCTGTGGAATTCTCTGCCTCAGAGGGCGGTGGAGGCGGGTTATCTGGATGCTTTCAAGAGAGAGCTGGATAGGGCTCTTAAAAATAGCTGAGTCAGGGAATATGGGGAGAAGGCAGGAACGGGGTACTGATTGGGGATGATCAGCCATGATCACATTGAATGGCTGTGCTGGCTCGATGGGCCGAATGGTCTACTCCTGCACCTATTGTCTATTGTCTATTGTCAAACGGTGAAATCAGCAGTAATCCTAAAACCAATAGACAATCGACAATCGGTGCAGGAGTAGGCCATTCGGCCCTTCGAGCCAGCACCGCCTTTCAATGTGATCATGGCTAATCATCCACAATCAGTACCCCGTTCCTGCCTTCTCCCCATATCCCCTGAGTCCGCTAACTTTAAGAGCCCTACCTAGCTCTCTCTTGAAAGTATCCATAGAACCAGCCTCCACCGCCCTCTGAGGCAGAGAATTCCACAAAGTCACAATTCTCTGTGAGAAAAAGTGTTTCTTCATCTCCGTTCTAAATGCCTTACCTCTTATTCTTAAACTGTGGCCCCTGGTTCTGGACTCCCCCAACACCGGGAACATGTTTCATGCCTCCAGAGTGTCTAAACCGTTAATAATCTTATATGTTTCAATCAGATCCCTTCTCATCCTTCTAAATCCCAGAGTATACAAGCCCAGCCGCTCCATTCACTCAGCATATGACAGTCCGGCCATCCCGGGAATTAACCTCGTGAACCTACGCTGCACTCCCTCCTTCCTCAAATTAGGGAACCAAAACTGCACACAGTACTATAGAATCGATAGAACATTGGAAAATGAACACCAATGCGTCCACGATTTCTAGAGCCACTGCCTTAAGTAACAAGAGGACGGCTTGCATCATCTTCTGCTCTGTTCGTCGGTCGCAATCAGGAATGGAGAGAAATAGTTTTAGAAACTGGTTGGAGACGTTGCTGTATTTATACCCAACCGGCTGGTATGGTATGATATCCGGATTGGGTTGGCCATGATAGAGGCGCGTCAGAGGTGGAAGCAATTGTCGTTCTTTTACTGGATGAAGGCCAGTAATTTGACTGAAGGTTTTGCAACGTGTCCAGTGACTCTTTAAGACTTCCATATATCGGAACCCTTCGCTATCATCACCCTATAGGCAAGTATGATCTCCCGACACGATTTTGTGTTTTCATCAATTTGCAACAGCGCAAGCCCAGTATCATGATATTCTCTTTAAGTATGTTTATATTTTAACTATTTTCACGATCAATTGTTTCCAAATTTTAGCTGATTGTATCGGAAGGGCATTGTCTAAATGAGCCGATCGTTACCAGAATACGTCTTTCGGGGCACCAGGTTTCTGCCAAGCATAAGTTACCTACATGGACGCATTCCATTTACCAGCTCTTGGCCCAGAGCCCTGGCGACTCAAGTGCTCGTCTAGGTAAAGGGCGGCACGGTGGAGCAGCGGTGGATTTGCTGCCACACAGCGCCAGAGACCCGGGTTCGATCCTCAATACGGGTGCTGTCTGTACGGCGGTTGTGCGTTCTCCCTGTGCACTACGTCGGTTTTCTCCGGGGTCTCCGGTTTCCTCCCCCACCCCAAACACGTACAGGGTTGTAGGTTAATTGGCTTGGTGTAACTGTAAATCGTCCTTAGCAGGACATTGTTAGTGTGCGGGAATCGCTGGGCGGCCTGTTTCCACGCTATATCTCCAAACCAAACGGAATTGCAACGTGTAAAAGTGCCTGCCTTCAACACAATAAGCACTTTACATTCTCCATCTACACACATTTCACACACCGTTCAAAATCCTTTACTAAACCTAAGGTATCTAGTGTCCCGATTACGCAGCTATAGGCAGTGTTTACTATTTTCTTTATCGACCAAATCTCCCATAATGTTGTCTGCTTCGTCAAATCACTCGCAACAAGCTGACACCAGAAAGAAAATTACTACTGTTTATTCGTCATCAACAAGCTCACTTACCATACCGCCTCATGTGGAATTCGACAATATATATTATGGTGGGGTTGCTCTTCCGATTGAAAACCCACAGCCACAGTGTTGCCTGTGAAAGTATTCATGATAAGGATGCGAAAACTATAGATATGATTCATGTAGGAAGGAACTGCAGATGCTGCTTTACACCGAAGGTAGACACAAAAAGCTGGGTTACCTCAGCGACTCAGGCTGCATCTCTGGAGAAAATAAATAGGTGATGTTTTGGGTCGAGAACATTCATCAGACTGAGAGTCGGAGAAGGGGGGAACTATAGGTACAAAGAGATACATAATAGGTCAGAACCGACACTGCTGACCAAAGAGCCCACAACGGTCAAATGTTGGCTGCGGAAGAAGTGATAAAGAGCGGATGCGAGCAGTTAAACTAGCAGGACTAGAAGGATGGGGAGAGACGGAGAGGGAGATGATGATTTGTCAGGTTTGAGATTATGGGTATCAAGGCAGTTGACTGAAGGAGATATTTCCACATATCAGATGCGAATAACTGTGAAGGATATATATTGTCACGGTGGCGCAGCGGTAGAGTTGTTGCTTTACAGCAAAATGCAGCACCAGAGACCCGGGTTCGATCCCGACTACAGGTACTGTATGGGATGTTCTCCCCGTGACCTGCGTGGGTTTTCTCCGAGACCTTCGGTTTCCTCCCACACTTCAAAGACGTGCAGGTCTGTAGGTTAATTTGGCTTGATTAATTGGCTTGATAAAAAATGTAAAACATTTCCAAGTAGGCGATATGCCAGAGGAGGTTAAGAAGGTTCAGAAGGTTGTAAGGGGTAGGATATAGGTAGATGGGATCTAAAGGCGGATACATTTTGTCACCCAAAGTGTTAAGAACCATGCAATGCCAGAAATGCTGGCGGAAGCCACGTCATCAAAATATTTAGCAAGTAAGTGAATCGCCTCGAAAAATAAGTATATAGGCCTAGTGTTGGCCTCGAAAGAGACCAGAACTTTGTCCCATTTAAATACCTACATAGATGGCTCACACTTGTTACTGTTCCGACTTCCCACTCCTTCTCTCCTAGTCTCGCTCCAACTGCCAACAACTTGTGTAAAAATATTGGTCGTCAGATAGAAACATAGAAACATAGAAACATAGAAATTAGGTGCAGGAGTAGGCCATTCGGCCCTTCGAGCCTGCACCGCCATTCAATATGATCATGGCTGATCATCCAACTCAGTATCCTGTACCTGCCTTCTCTCCATACCCTCTGATCCCCTCAGCCACAAGGGCCACATCTAACTCCCTCTTAAATATAGCCAATGAACTGGCCTCAACTACCCTCTGTGGCAGAGAGTTCCAGAGACTCACCACTCTCTGTGTGAAAAAAAGTCTTTCTCATCTCAGTCTTAAAGGATTTCCCCCTTATCCTTAAGCTGTGACCCCTTGTCCTGGACTTCCCCAACATCGGGAACAATCTTCCTGCATCTAGCCTGTCCAACCCCTTAAGTTTTCTATAAGATCCCCTCTCAATCTCCTAAATTCCAGAGAGTATAAATCGAGTCTATCCAGTCTTTCTTCATAAGACAGTCTCACATCCCAGGAATCAGTCTGGTGAACCTTCCCTGCATTCCCTCTATGGCAATAATGTCCTTCCTCAGATTTGGAGACCAAAACTGTACGCAACTCCAGGTGTGGTCTCACCAAGACCCTGTACAACTGAAGTACAACCTCCCTGCTCTTGTACTCAAATCCTTTTCCTATGAAAGCTAACATACCATTCGCTTTTTTTACTGCCTGCTGCACCTGCATGCCTACTTTCAAAGACTGGTGTACCATGACACCCAGGTCTCGCTGCATCTCCCCTTTTCCTAATCGGCCACCATTTAGATAATAGTCTGCTTTCCTGTTTTTGCCACCAAAGTGGATAACCTCACATTTATCCACATTATACTGCATCTGCCAAACATTTGCCCACTCACCCAGCCTATCCAAGCAAACCTTGCAGTCTCCTAGCATCCTCCTCACAGCTAATGCTGCCTCCCCCAGCTTAGTGTCATCCACAAACTTGGAGATATTGCCTTCATAAGACAGTCCTGACATCCCAGGAATCAGTCTGGTGAACCTTCTCTGCACTCCCTCTTGGAGATATTGCCTTCAATTCCCTCATCCAGATCATTAATATATATTGTAAATAGCTGGGGTCCCAGCACTGAGCCTTGCGGTACCCCACTAGTCACTGCCTGTCATTGTGAAAAGGACCCGTTTACTCCTACTCTTTGCTTCCTGTTTGCCAGCCAGTTCTCTATCCACATCAATACTGAACCCCCAATGCCGTATGCTTTAAGTTTGTACACTATCTCTTATGTTGGACCTTGTCGAAAGCCTTCTGAAAGTCCAGATACACCACATCCACTGGTTCTCCCTTATCCACACTACTAGTTACATCCTCGAAAAATTCCACAAGATTCGTCAGACATGATTTACCTTTCGTAAATCCATGCTGACTTTGTCCAATGATTTCATCACTTTCCAAATGTGCTGCTATCCCATCTTTAATAACTGACTCTAGCAGTTTCCCCCACTACTGATGTTAGACTAACTGGTCTGTAATTCCCCGTTTTCTCTCTCCCTCCCTTCTTAAAAAGAGGGGTTACGTTTGCTACCCGCCAATCCTCAGGAACTACTCCAGAATCTAAAGAGTTTTGAAAAACAATTCCATAGACACAAAAAAACCCATTAAGGAACACTCCAAAAGTAGAGCAACTGAATTTTCATATTGCTATTATTTTACCAAATACAACACAAATCATCTTTTTTTTCTCAGCTGAAGGTGATCATTTTGATATTCCTGCTTAGTCTTCCTTATTTTTACTTTGAGCATACGAAGTAAAATACTGCCATTAGGAAGGTGCTCCAGAAAATCCTGCACCCACTCTAGTAGTTGGAATTAGAAGAAAAGAGTGCGTTTAATACAAAAAATAAAATCAAACACGGGACATGAGCCATTTGAAAATATGTTTTTTTTAAACATTTAAAAAGAAAATGAACAGAATTATGAACTTGGTAGATGAGCTATATAATACACACACTAACTGTTCCCCTGCAACGCTGATTACACCACGAGAGGCATAACAGGTCAGATCGGGTTTACTGAAATGGCCGACGTTCCGCTCCGTTGCGTACTACACTTTGGTCCATTGGATTTTTTTGCAGGAGTGGACCATCTAGTATCTTTGGTTCATACCGCTGGGTTGTAAAATGTGCTGTTTCCTCCTATTTGCAAGTGATCTCTGTCTGCGAAGGCGACCGTTCACAGAAAGGAAATGAAAAATGTTTGGCAAATGGACCTCCGTCTCGTCGCATCTGCTCCCAAGAAGAGGTGTTCCATACCAGGACACCCAAGATGTCCTCATTTTTTAGGATACAGGGGTTTCCCCTTTCTATCATAGATGAGGTCCGCATACGTGCCTCCTTTGTACCCCATAGTTCAGCTATTGCCCCCCCCCCCCCATGGCGACAGAGACAGAGTCCCCCTATTCCACATTAGGACACTATTTTCCTCTCAATCCAATGACAAATCCAAAAAAACATAATTTTCACCGAATTTAATTGGAGGTGTAAGATGGCAATGCTTTGTTTCCATACTACCCCCCTCCCCCCCCCCCCCCCCCCCCCCAACTATCCACCATTATCTCTGAGGAAGGCTTTCGTCCAGAATGATGGTCAATTTCCTTCTCTCCATATATGCTGCCTCACCCGCTGAGTATCTCCTGCATTTTTGTCTACCATTATCTCCAAACTGTTTTTCCTAGGAGATTTTAGCTGGCTTCAGTAAACATCTATGAACATAATTTGTAGACCCCTGCACTTTGACATAGGGAGATTATCTAATTCCAACCCTCCCCCTTCACACCCCAGAGGTGAAGAAGGCAAATGGACATCTTGATTGGTATGGACCCGAAACATCTTCCTATCCATTTTCTCAAGAGATGCAGCCTGACCTGCTAAGATTTTGTGTCAATCTTTAGTATAAACCAGCTTCTGCAATTCATTATTATTACAAGAGCCAAAGGGCCTTTTTCTGTGCTAAAGGATCTATTTGTAGTTTCCCAAAACTATGACTCCATCATCATCATCCTTGTTTAAATTAACATCCAGAATCCACACTTAATCATTTATACCATTATTACTCTGCCCCACAAACACACTCGAACTACATACCGAGCACTCATCACAAAAGAAGCAGCAAATTGTGGCTGAAGATAGACACAGAAAGCTGGAGTAACTCAACGGGGACAGGCATGGAGAGAAGGAATAGGTGACGTTTTGGGTCGAGACCCTTCTTCAGACTACCCCCTCTACGATTCCCAGCAATTGTGGTGTTTAATCCTGACATTCTTAACAGATATGTCCAAGAGTACTGTGGGAACTTGCACATTATTGATGGAATTAACATCCTGAGACTCCCAAGATTGCTGTTTCTGTGAAGTACAGTGAGGTGTCAGCCGGCTGCAGAGTAAATTAACCCCCGCGGCTTTCATCCTGGATGGCTCTACTTGATGGACATCCGCCATTCTTACATAGGTAAGGAGGCGAGTTTGTCAGCAGTGTCTACACATTATGTCTGTAAAAGTGTTCGTTGAGTGTCTTTCATCTCGAGTCATGTTCAGCCTTCAGTCCCTTGGTTACAGTTCCATAGATTCTTTATTTTGTTAGTTATGATTGTTCAGTTTTTAGTTAAGTCTACAGATAATTTCACGCTTTGCTCTGATGCTGTTTAATCGTTGTGCATGAGTAAAAGGTTATAAAATGCTACAACTGGACTCGGCAGATGATTGAGAATTGAGTGATCCTACAGCTACCAATGTGTAGGAAGGAACTGCAGATGCTGGTGTAAACCGAAGACAGACACAAAAAGCCAGATGCCCGTCAATCCTCGTCCCACACGCCGTAAACGCGCTCTAACCACCAGAAACCTAATGGTTATTAATAACATATGTACCTCCCATAATTATATATATGCTTCTATCTTGTTACCACTCAACCTCGTTCAATTTAGGAAAAAACAGTCAGTCAATGCAATCTCATGTTATAAATCCCAAAGCGCTGGAGCAAATCAACGGGTCAGGCAGCGTCTGTGGAGGAAATGCCAGGCGAGGTTTTGGGTCGGAATACTTCTTTGACTGATTGTAATTGGGGGATGGGGGGGGGGGGGGGGGGGGGGGGGGGGGGGGGAGGGGGGAAAGGAAGGTAGGGAAAGTAGGGAAAGGAAGGAAGGCGGGACAAAGTCTAGCAAGTGAATACAGGTGAGGTGGTATAAGTTGCCGATGGGTGGAAAACATGACAAAGAGATGAAAATGAGATAAAATGAGGGTGGGTAATGAGGGAGGATGGGTGGAAAATAACTCCTGAGAGAGGGATACAGGTGCAAGACAATGGGGAGGGACATGAAGACAGTCACATCCTCCCATTCTCCAATTTCCGTCTATATAAGGGGGTGGAAGATTGCAACCTTCACGTGGTCCCCCCTGTTTCGACTAATGCAATCAACTCGACGTGCACAAACGGAAAATCAAATAGAGCAAGTTGTCCTCCAACTTTAGGCTGTGCACGCCACACGAAAGAAGAAGTCTCTATAACGTCACCCCTCATCCTCCAAAGCTCCAGACAAATAGACCCCATCCTACTCAATCTCTTCTTATGGTATTACCCTTGCAGACCGCACAATATCTTTGTTTGCATACATTCTAGTTTAATGTTACCCGTCCTGTAACAGGTGGACTAAAAATATTGTACATGTAATATTCGGTCGTATTGCACAGTTGTCACATGACGTCCCAACTCCTGCATTCAGTACTTTGATTAATGAAGACAAGCATGCCAAATGCTTCTTTGCCACCTTGTACACGTGAGACGCTAACTTAATGGCATTTTGTATCAGCACTGGGTCTCTGGTCTGCGACATTCCTCACGACTTTACCATTCGCCGAGTAAGTAGTCACTGGGTTGTCCGACCATAAAGCAACAAGTTGCATTTATGTGAATTAACGTCAGTACTTAATTTGTCGGCTCTTTGATGCAGTTGATCAAGACCCTATTGTAATCAAAGCTAGCGGTCTTCACTGTCCTTTCGCCACTTTAGTGACAACCACAAACCTATTAACCATGGCACCTACAGCTCTATGCAAAGCGTTAATATTAAGAAACGAAGAACAACGAGGCACACCACGCATAACAGGCATCCAATCTGAAAACCAACCGTCTACCACCGCACTCTGTTTCCATCATAAAGCCAACGTTCATCAGCTGGTTCTCCAACATCTTCTCTTCAGTTACGTGGACATTGCTCTTTATGGGGCCCTACTCTCACCCTAGTTACGCTTATCCCATTACTATACATGTTTGAATTTATGAGGATTCTGGTGTACTTTATCGCCAGAGCAAACTTATATGACTTCCTTTACCCTTCTGATTCTCCTCTCACATACATTCCTACATGCTACGTAATCGCAGCTATCTGTACTTGACTTTAGCTTGGTTTCGTTTAGTTTAGAGATACAGCGCTGAAACAGGCCCTTCTTCCCAGCGGGTCCACGCCGACCAGCGATCCCCGCATATTAACACTATTCTACACATACTACGGACAGTTTTTACATTTTACCAAGCCAATTTACCGACATGCCTGTACGTCTTTGGAGTGTACGAGGAAACCGAAGATGTCGGAAAAAAACCACGAAGGTCACGGGGAGAACGCACTAACTCCGTACAGACAACGTAGTCAGGATCGAACCCGGGTCTCCGGCTGCAAGCGCTGCAAAGAAGCAACCAATCGCTGCGCCACCGCTGCACTAGGCCGACATATGGCTCTTTCATTTTCATGAGCAGAGCCCCAACTTCGGGCTTCAACTTTTGCGCCTGATCTATCATTATCCTCGACTACTTTCAAACTGGACAACTTCCAGTGCCATTGGAGTGCCGGTGGGCGTTCGAGGACGCGGCGCCGAAAACAAAGAGTGTCCCAGCGTGATGAGGCCTCCGAGTACAAAGTTGAGCCATTGGCGACTATATTGAATGCATTTGAAACTACGCGGAGACTATTTGCATGCTTTGCGAATGGTATGGAAACCAAAGACTTTCGCTGTGATGTGTTACATGTGATGACAAAGTAAAAATGGGTCAAACTTCACTCAAGAGGGGAGAGGAATTGCTGACTTTTCACGCCAAGACCCTGCATATGCGTTTTATTCGTATGTTCGGTTGACCAAATGCGATTAAAAAAAGTGTTGAGTAAATTATCGAAGTGATATTGCTGACAATGTTACAGCACACATGTCTCCGTTTTAAAATATTATCATGAAAGGTCATATGCTGTATACATTAAAAAACATTAGAAATATGAAATTAGATAGTCCATTACAACAGTCGTCCATTCGGCCAACTGAACCATCACAATATTTCTGCCTTCACTTTGGAATTTAGAGATGCAACGCGGAAACAGGGCCCTCGGTCGCCCCACCGAGTCCACGGTGGCCAGCGTCACTCGGCACACAAGTACTACTCTGCACACTGGGGACCATTTACAATCTTACTGAAGCTAATTAACCTACAAACCTGAAATAATGGGTTTGTATTGAATGGAATTTACAAGGGGGTAATAATGGGGCATTTGGATAGCAGTAAAAGGATTAGTCTAAGTCAACATGGACAATACCTTCAAATTCAAGATTATTTGAAAAAATATATACAAGGATATCAAACTCTACCTCAGATTTATTAGAAGGAATGAATAGAAAGGCAGAATCAAGCAATTTAATATCATATTTATATAACCATATAACCATATAACCATATAACAATTACAGCATGGAAACAGGCCCTCTCGGCCCTTCCAGTCCGTGCCGACCAAAATTATAATATAATTTTAAATATAGAAACACCACCAGCTTTGCAGCTTCGGAAACGCTACATCTTGAAGAAATGAGATTCCTCCTACTAGACAAAGTAAACCAATTCTTAAAGACTTGGTCTCCTTTTATCAACTTTATACAAGCATATGGTGCAACATAACATAACCTTTGAAATTAAATGGTTCAGCAGCGGGTGACGGATGGGTAAAAATACAAAATAGGTAGATCTCTCCTAATTTCTTTTCTCTCTACTTCCTCTTTGTCTCTCAATCTTCTTAGCTTTTCATCTTTGCTCTTTATCTCTTTCGCTATCTGTTTCTACTCTCTTGTCTACCTATTTCGACACTATTTATTTCACTTTTTCTTTCATTGTTCTTTTATTATTAAATTAAAAACACGAAGTTGTACAAGAATGGTAAAGTGTATGTATGTGTTAGGTACTTAGGTACTACTGTACTTACTATTAGGTACTACTGTACTTCTATAAAAACCCCCAAAAAACAAACAAACATGGATTTATGAAAGGGAAATCGTGCTTGACTAATCTTCTGGAATTTTGTGAAGATGTGACAAGTAAAATGAATGAAGAGGAGCCAGTGGATGTAGTGTATCTAGACTTTCAGAAAGCCTTTAATAAGGTCCCGCAGGGGAGACTGGTGACTAAAATTAGAGCACATGGTATTGGGGGTAGGGTGTTGACATGGATAGAAAATTTGTTGGCAGACAGGAAGCAAAGAGTGGGAGTAAACGGGTCCTTTTCAGAATGGCAGGCAGTGGCGAGTGGAGTGCCGCAAGGCTCGGTGTTGGGGCCGCAACTGTTAATGATTTGGAAGAGGGAATTAGGAGCAACACTAGCAAGTTTGCGGATTACACAAAACTGGGTGGCAGTGTGAACTGTGAAGAGGATGTTCGGAGGTTGCAGGGTGACTTTGATAGGTTGAGTGAGTGGGCAGATGCGTGGCAGATGCAGTATAATATAGATAAATGTGAGGTTATCCACTTTGGTGGCAAAAACAAGGGGGCAGATTATTATCTCAATGGGGTTAGGTTAGGTAAGGGGAGGTGAAGCGAGACCTGAGTGTCCTGGTACAACAGTCACTGAAATTTGGCGTGCAGGTACAGCAGGCAGTGAAGAAAGCTAATGAAATGTTGGCCATCATTACAAGAGCATTTCGGTAGAGGAGTAAAGAGGTTCCTCTACAGTTGTATAGGGCTCTGGTAAGACCATATCTGGAGTATTGTGTACAGTTTTGGTCTCCTACTTTGAGGAAGGACATCCTTGTGATTGAGGCAGTACAGCATAGGTTCACGAGATTAATCCCTGGGATGTCATATGATGAAAGTTTGATAAGACTAGGCTTGTATTCGCCGGAGTTTAGAAGAATGAGGGGGATCTTATAGAAACATATAAAATTATAAAAGGACTGGACAAGCTAGATACAGGAAAAATGTTCCCAATGTTGGGTGAGTCCAGAACCAGGGGACACAGTCGTAGAATAAAGGAGAGGCCATTTAAGACTGAGGTGAGAAAAAATGTTTTCACCCAGAGAGTTGTGAATGTGTGGAATTCCCTGCCACAGAGGGCAGTGGAGGCCAAATCACTGGATGGATTTAAGAGAGTGTTAGATTGAGCTCTAGGGGCTAGTGGAATCAAGGGATATGGGGAGAAGGCAAGCACGGGTTATTGATTTGGAACGATCAGCCATGATCACAATGAATGGCGGTGCTGGCTCGAAGGCCTCCTCCTGCACATATTTTCTATGTTTCTTTGTTTCTATGGATGAGACGGGATCTTATAGAAACTTATACAATTCTTAAGGGATTGAGCAGACTAGATGCAGAAACAAAAATCCTGATGCTGTGGGAGTCCAGAAACAGCAGTCACAGTTTAAGATGAAGGATAGTCTGAAGAAGGGTTTTGACCTGAAATGTTGCCTATTTCCTTCGCTCCATAGATGCTGCCATGCCCTCTGAGTTTCTCCAGCACTTTTGCCTACCTTCGATTTTCCAGCACCTGCAGTTCCTTCTTAAACACATTAAGAGTAAGACCATTGAGGACTGAGATAAGGAAAAACGTTTTGTGAATCTGTGGAATTCTCTGCCACAGAAAGCAGTGGGTGATTTAAGTAAGTAAGTAAGTAAGTTTATTTGCCAAGTATTCACATACAAGTAAATTGCCTTGGCGCTCCACCCACGTAACAACATGACATACAGTGACAGTTACGAATGACTCAGAAAACACTAAATATTAATAATAATAAAACATTAATGATAATGACATTAATAACATTAAAGAGAGAGATTTAGCTCTTGGAGTTAATGGAAATAAGTGATATCGGGAAAAAGTGGGAATGCGGTACTGATTTTGAATGAACAGCCATGATCATATTGAATGGCGGTGCTGACTCGAAGGACTGAATGGCTTATTCTATCACTTATTTTCCAAGTTTCTATATTTTCTATGAAAACTGATGCGACTGTGGAGTTTGGGGGGAAACCGGAACACCCGGAGAAACCCCGCATGCTCACAGCGAGAACATACAGGAGCCGGGCATATGGTGCTGTAAGGCAGCAACTCTACCGCTGCCAACTGAGCCAATAGACAATAGACAATAGCTGCAGTAGGTCATTTGGCCCTTTGATCCAGCACCGCCATTCTCCGTGATCATGGCTGATCATCCACACTCAGTACCCCGTTTCTGCCTTTTTTCCATATCCCTTGACTCTGCTATCTTTAAGAGCTCTATCCAACTCTCTCATGAAAGCATACATAGATTTGGCCTCCACTGCCTTCTGAGGCAAAGAATTGCACAGATTCACAACCCTCTGTGTGAAAAAGTTTTTCCTCATCTCCGTTCTCATTCTTACCCCTTATTCTTAAACTCTGGCCTCTGGTTCTGGACTCCCCCAACATCGGGAACATGTTTGCTGCATCTAGCATATCCAAACCTTTAATATTCTTTTATGTTTCAATAAGATCCTTTCTCATCCTTCTAAATTCCAGAGTACACAAGCCCAGCCGCACCATTCTATCAACGTATGATAGTCCCGCCATCCCGGGAATTAATCTCGTGAACCTACGCTGCACTCCCTCAATAGCAAGAATGTCCTTCCTCAAATTTGGAGATCAAACCTGCACACAATGCTCCTGGTGTAGTCTCACTAAGGCCCTGTAGAACTGCAGAAGGACCTCTTTGCTCCTATACTCAACTCCTCTTGTTATGAAGGCCAACGTGCCATTCGCTTTCTTCACTGCCTGCTGCACCTCCATGCTTAGTTTCAGTGACTGATGAACAAGGACCCCCAGATCATGTTGTACTTCCCCTTTGCCCAACTTGACACCATTCATGTAAAAATCGGCCTTCCTGTTTTTGCCACCAAAGTGGATAACCTCACATTTATCCACATTAAACCGCATCAGCCCTATTCCGTTTGTGTCAATAAGCATACATCTTTCTTGTCAGCTTGAACTGTTCAGCGATTTGTGGCAAAGAATTCAATAAATTTACAATTCCAAGCAAAGACATTCTTCTTACCACAAACCGAACCCTTACATAAGTTACAGAAAGTTGACCACTGATAGGAAAGACACTTTCCAGCATCCAGCCGGTTAAACTGCTCAGATTTTTAAATGTGACATGACATATCCTCTTTCCTCTAACCATTAGTGTGTACACACATGTTGAACCAACCTCTTTGTAAACAACAGTAAAACCACCCCAGGATTCACTCTACTGCACTCTCCCCAAGTAGGTCCATTAATTCTTATATCCTTTTGTCCATCGCTCATATCAGGACTCTACTGCACACCAATCACCAAAGTTATTGGTCTGGGTTCTTGTTAACCCAGTAAAGGGACCCACACCCAGGAAATTACTACTCGCATCGACTCGATCAAGTTAATGAACTAATATATCTTCTAATTTGTGATGTGAATGGTGGAATTGATGGCATTGTGGCCACATTTGCAAACGATAGAAAGATAAGCTGTGTGGCAGGTTGTATTAAGGAAGCTGGAAGTATGTGGAAGGACTTTGCGTTGCCAGGGACTGCTTTGGAGGACAAATCATGGGGTATTTTAAAAGTGGGGAATGACATGTTCTTGATTAGTAAGGAAATGAAAGGATATAGGGAGAAGTTAGGAGAAAAGGGCTTAGACTGGCGGGGGAGGGGGGGGGGGGTGGGGATAGTTCGCACACCCCACCGACATCCAAAAGCTTTTTCTGCTTTTTTTCTTGTGGAACACAGTGCGTGTCAGAGAATTATAAATGGGCCCATAACCTCTTTTGCCGCATTCCACAGTTCGTCAACTCTTCTTTGATTCATAGATGAACAGATTATCTCTCTCCGTGTCACCAATGCCCTTCATGATAACTTAGAACCATAGAAACATAGAAAAGTAAGTGCAGGAGCAGGCCATTCGCCCCTTCAAACCAGCACGGCCATTCAATATGATCATGCTGATTTGTCCTTGCTTAAATTAGGAGACAAAAATTGAAGACAATACTCCAGGTTTCACCAGCGCCCTGCACAACTGCAATAAGGCCACAGTGCTCCAAAACGCAAATCCTCTTGCAATGAAGGCCAATATGCCATTAGCTTTCTTCACCGCCTGCTGCACCTGCATGCTTACATTCAGTGACTGATGGGGTAGGATGTTGACGTGATAGAAAATTGAGAACTTATGAATCTAAATATGATAATATTATAATCTCAGATCATGCGCCATTAACATTTAAAATTAAAATCAATGGCAAAATAGAAAACTCAGGACAGTGGAAACTTAACCCACAAATTTTAAAAAATAAAGCCACCCAGGAATATATCATAACTCAAATTAAGATTTTTTTAAAAATAAATGATCAACCAGAGATATCCCGTTCTTTATTATGGGAAACATTTAAAGCATATCTCCGGGGAATCATGATTTCTTCACAAGCATTCTATAACAAAAAGATTCGGAAAGAACAACAAGATTTAGAAAAGGAGATTAAACAATTAGATATAAAGAATGCAACAAAACCAGATATAATATTACATAATAAAATTGTAACATTGAAATATAAATTAAACAAAATATATACAGATCAAGTGATAAAATTTTATCAACATACTAAAACAATTACAGTTTGAATTTGGGGACAAACCCCAAAAATTATTGGCTCGACAATTAAGGAAAATTGAAGCGGAAAAAATCATACATAGGATTAAATCACAAAACGGTGAATTATTAATACAACCTAAAGATATTAATGAAAGATTTATGCAATATTATAAAAATTTATACACTGCTAAAGCAACAGTAAATAAAATAGAAATAGATGCATTCTTAAAAAAATGTAACCTGAAAGGATTGGATCTACAAAACAGAGAATTATTAAATGCTGATATTTCAATAAATGAAATTGAAGAATCTATTAGATCATTAAAAAATGGTAAAACACCGGGACCCGATGGTATAGGTTCGGAATTTTATAAAATATTTCATGATTATATGGTTCCATATCTGAAATCATTATATGAACAGATATACACACAACAGAAATTACCAGATACGTTGAATGAATCTATTATAACACTTATACCTAAAATAAATAAAGATTTGGATGAACCAGGATCATATAGAGCAATAGCTCTATTAAATAGAGATCAAAAGATATTAACAAAAATATTAGCAAAAAGACTGAGTTTAGTCGTTAACGAACTAATCCATCCCGATCAAACAGGATTTATACCAAAAAGATACTCTTCATACAACCTAAGACGGTTGTTCGATATTATATATTCGAAAAGAGGTGATAAAAAAGATTTAGTAGTCATTTCGCTTGATGCAGAAAAAGCTTTTGACCAAGTAGAATGGCCTTATTTATTTTCGGTGATGGAAGCTTTCAAACTGGGGGAGGAGTTTATTACTTGGATTAAATTACTATATGCAAATCCAATAGCTAGAATAACAACAAATCGAATGTTATCAACTAAATATAATTTATCTCGAGGTTGTAGACAAGGTTGTCCTCTATCACCTTTATTGTTTGCATTAGCAATAGAACCTCTTGCCCAGAGGGTGAGATTACACCCGGAAATACATGGATATGATACTACAGATACTAAGAATAAAATCTCCTTATATGCGGATGATGTATTACTTTATATCACTGAGCCAGAAACAAGTATCCGAAATTTGTTAAAACTAATAACGGAATTTGGATCACTCTCAGGATACAGTATCAATTGGAATAAAAGTGAACTTATGCCAATAACGGTGAATAATTTACATATATTACAACAATTCCCTTTTAAGATAACAAATGAAAATATTAAATATCTTGGGATTTTTGTTACAAAAAGATTTGACTCTTTATTTAAATTTAATTTCCCTCCATTACTGAATAAATTAAATAAGAATATTTTATACTGGAAAAGCTTACCTATTTCAATGATAGGTAAAATTAATGCAATAAAAATGATCTTTTTCCCACAATTATTATATTTATTTCAATTAATTCCGATATATCTTCCTAAATTTTTTTTTAAAAAAGTAGACTCTATAATTACTAACTTTATCTGGGATTATAAGAGCCATAGAATAAATAAAAAACGCTTATGTAAATCTAAAATAAACGGAGGATTAGCATTACCAAATCTTATGTTTTATTACTGGGCAGTTAATATTAAAAATATGAATTTTTGGCTAGAAGAAATAGATAATAAACCAAATTGGTTAAATATGGAAAAAGAAGATTGTTCTCCATTTGAAATTAGCTCTATAATATTTGCTAACACTAATGTAGCTAAGAAAGTTTATAGTGAATATCCGATAATAGAAAACGGAATCCGCATCTGGAAACAAATAAAGAAAGCATTAAAACTAAAATCTATACCATTAGGCCTTACAATTGCCAATAATTTTGTGTTTAAACCTTCAATGTTGGATAAGGCTTTTTTACAATGGAAAAATTAAGGAATTTCTAAGATGGGTGATCTTTATAAGGAAAATACTTTTCTTTCATTTCAAGAGTTACAACAAACTTATGGGCTACACAATAAAGAATATTTTAGATATTTACAAATTAGAAATTATGTTTCTGCAAATATACAAGAATTTAGAAATAGAAAGACAGAAATTTTTAGATGAATGCTTGAATAAACACCCAAATACGGAAAAAATGATATCATATATATATAATATTTTATTGGAAAATGATACCCCATCAACAGAAACATATAGAGAGTCTTGGGAAAAGGAATTAGGTCAAATAATAAGACCAGAAATATGGGATGAAAGTCTACAACATCTACATCATTGCTCGTTAAATGCTAAACATTCCCTTATACAGTTTAAAATACTACATAGATTACATTATTCTAAATCTAAATTACATTATATTTTCCCCAAGATATCTCCTACATGTGATAAATGTCAAATTTCAGAAGCAAATTTGTCACATTCATTTACTAACTGTATAAAAAATTGTAGAATACTGGAACGAAATATTTAAGATAATTTCGAATGTTGTCAATATAAGTATGACTCCTGACCCAAAGTTAATTATACTTGGAATATTTGAAACTGACCAACTAATAACAATGAATCAAATAACTTTTATTGACTACTGTCTAATAATTGGGAAAAAAATTAATATTAAAATTTTGGAAAGGCCCTGCATTCCCAACAATCAAAATGTGGAATACAGAAATGTCGGAGACACTCCATTTGGAGAGATTGAGGCTTGTCCTTATGGATAGGTTAGACCTCTTCAGAGGGATTTGGTCTCCGTATATTAAATATTTACAGGGTCATAACGGTTCGGCGCGAGGACTTGACTGAGGCCTGGATATTTGAATGGATGAAGAAATATATATAATAAATCATGAATATATCTTTAAGGGCGAATTAATGACGAATATTCTATTCTCCATCAAACCTTTCTTATTCTTTATTCTTTTTTCTATTTTCTCATATCTATATAAAAAATTAGAAAATAGTATAGAAACAAATTATCTTAACCTCTTAATATCAGTACGAATATAAATATTATTAACTTCATGAGAATATTATTAGTATCTTATATTTTTAATTATATAAAATTGTGTATTTTCAATTATATAATAATTTTAAATTTAAAATCAGTGATAACACAAATATTGTTAACTTTACGAAAATATAATGAATATCATAAAAGTTTTACTAGTATTTCATATTATTAATTACATAAGATTTGGCATTATACTTAAAAATTAGAGACAAAACAAATATTATTAACAGTATGAGTATATTGCTAATACTATAAATGTATTATTAGTATCATATATTCTTAGTTATATAAAATATATAACCTTGAAATTTATAATTAAGAACAATACAAATAATATTAATAGTATGAATTTATCATTAATATTATGTATTTTTACTATAGTAAAATAATGTACTCTGTTATTATTTTGTTTCTATAATAAATAAAATTAAAAAAAAGAAAATTGGTTGGCAGACCGGAAGCAAAGAATAGGAGTGAACGGGTCCTTTTCAGAATGGCAGGCAGAGACAAGTGGAGTGCCGCAAGGCTCGGTTTTTGGGCCGCAAATGTTTACCATATATATATTAATGATTTGGAAGATAAATTAGGAGCAACACTAGCAGGTTTGTGGTTGACACAAAGCTGGGTGACAGTGTGAACTGTGAAGAGGATGTTAGGAGGTTACAGGGTGACCTGGACAGGTTGAGTGAGTGGGTAGATGCGTGACAGATGCAGTATAATATAGATAAATGTGAGTTTATCCACTTTGGTGGCAAAAACAAGGGGGCAGATTATTATCTCAATGGGGTTAGGTTAGGTAAGGGGGAGGGACAGCGAGACCTGGGTGTCCTTGTAAGAAAGTTGCCGTGCAGGTACAGCAGGCAGTGAAGAAAGCTAATGGAATGTTGGCCTTCATAACAAGAGGATTTCAGTACAGGAATAGAGAGGTTGTTCTGCAGATGTATAGGGCTCTGGTAAGACCACATCTGGAGTATTGTGTACAGTTTTGGTCTCCTAATTTGAGGAAGGACATCTTTGTGATTGAGGCAGTGCAGCGTAGGTTCACGAGATTGATCCCAGGGATGGCAGGACTGTCAAATCAAAGATTGAAAAGACTAGGCTTGTATTCACTGGAGTTTAGAAGGGTGAGAGGGGATCTTATAGAAATATATAAAATTATAAAAGGACTGGGCAGGCTAGATGCAGGAAAAATGTTCCCAATGTTGGGCGAGTCCAGAACCAGGGGTCACAGCCTTAAAATATAGGGGAGATCATTTAAGATGAGAAAAACGTTTTCCCCCAGAGAGTTGTGAATTTGTGGAATTTCCTGCCGCATAGGGCAGTGGAGGCCAAATCACTGGATGGATTTAAGAGAGAGTTAGGTAGAGCTCTAGGGGCTAGTAGAATCAAGGGATATGGGGAGAAGGCAGGCACGGGTTATTGATTGGGGATGATCAGCCATGATCACTATTGTAAATGACCTCTAGACTCAGTAAGTGATTCGAATACATCTTTAATCAGCACTGAAACTTAACAGCATGGAGGATGATTAGTTGTCACTGGTGTACAATTTTGGTCGCCTAGTTATAGGAAGGATGTCAACAAAATAGAGAGATTACAGAGGAGATTTACTAGAATGTTGCCAGGGTTCCAGCAACTATGTTACAGAGAAAGGTTGAACAAGTTAGGTCTTTATTCTTTGGAGCGCAGAAGGTTAAGGGGGGACTTGATTGAGGTCTTTAAAATGATGAAAGGGATAGACAGAGTTGACGTGGATACGTTTTTCCCATTGAGGGTAGGGAAGATTCAAACAAGAGGGCATGACATGAGAATTAAGGGATAGAAGTTTAGGGGTAACGTGAGGGGGAACTTCTTTACTCAGAGGGTGGTGGCTGTGTGGAATGAGCTTCCAGCAGAAGTGGTGGAGGCAGGATCGATTTTAACATTTAAAAGTAAAGTGGATAGGTATATGGACGTGAAGGGAATGGAGGGGTATGGTCTGAATGCAGGTAGATGGGACTAGGGGAAAACAAATGGTCGGCACGGACTGGAAGGGCCGAGAGGGCCTGTTTCCGTGCTGTAATTGTTATATGGTTATATGGTTGTCAGTAAATCCTGGCTGCTCCAACTGTCGGTGCTGGGAAACCAGTGTTAGTATAAGTATTACTGTGGGGTGGAGTTAGAGATGCTGGCTGGTGTGTGATTGGTTAACATGCAACATCAATCTACATCCTTCCCCCTAAAGATTATGTGTGAAAGGGCACCCATGCCATGGGGTTAAAAATACTCGCCATATCTGTCTGTTAGTCTACTAACATGGCCTGAGCACATGCGGACCAAACCCTCCCCCCCTCACCTGAAAGATGAGATGGAGAGCTTGCAGGTGAGAATGACACGGTGGAGGCTTGTGGTGACCGAAAGGGGAAACATGCTGTGGGTGAGGCCCCGTGGTTAGTGGAGACCGCGGGACGTGGAGGTGTGCAAGGCATGCGGGGACGGGTGGGAGACATTGCAAAAGGCGGCTGGAGCTGGAGCGGTGGAGCATAGGGACCAGCAGGCAGTGGGCGAGGCTCCCTCACAGCAAGCAGGTGTTGTCGACTTCTCCGGTATACCGCTCCCTCACCGTCAACCAGATACGACCGTGGCTCGTCAGTCGGGTGATAACAGTGCCCAGACGGGAATGTCCAGTTGTAGTTCATAGGCTGACGACCTGACCCGGAAGTATAGGCTTGAGTGGTCTGCTGGAACTGTCGTATGACCGTTTCTGGATATCGTGCTTCATTTGTAGACGTTTCTGGATAGTGGCGGGCTTCAGCACCTGAGGAACCAGTTGCTGTTGTGCGATGGGTACTGGAGGCCTCGTCAATCTCGTCATCAGTTGCTGTGCCGGCGATCCCAGGGTTCCGTCCCTGGCAACGTTTCTGAGATTCAGGAGATTGAGATAAGCGTCTGACTTTGAAATCTGTGCTCGCTCCAGCAAGTGTTCGGTGCTTCTGACAGTGTGTTCAGCGAGTCCATTACTCTGTGGATACTCGGGACTGCTCGTGACGTGCTGGAAGTTCCATAGGTCTGCAAAAAGCTTGAACATGTGGCTGGTGAACTGCCGACTGTTGTCGGTTCTCAGGATGACGGGAGCGCCAAAGGTAGAGAAGTGACTTTTCAGCTTCTGGATGACCATCTCCGATGTGAGGGAGGTCAGTTGGTCTTAGTTCAAACCAATTAGAAAAGGAGTCGACTAGAACGAGGTAATGCTTCCCGCACCATTCGAAAATGTCTGCCTCCAGCGTCGTCCAGGGCAGAGCTGGTGGAGGTTGTTGCAGAAGGGGCTGTCGCTGCTGATGAGGCGCAAGGCTGTTGCAAGCGGGGCAGGAGGCTGCGCGGTCCTGGATGTAGCTGGCCATTCCTGGCCAGTAGAACAGACTACGGGCACATGCCAGTGTGGCGTCGGCTCCTGGGAGATCGCTGTGTGCCTCTTTGAAGTATACGTCTCATAGCGATGAGGGTATCACCACCTTGTGACCCTTGATGA
This sequence comes from Okamejei kenojei, assembly GCA_035221665.1. Taxonomy (NCBI): domain Eukaryota; kingdom Metazoa; phylum Chordata; class Chondrichthyes; order Rajiformes; family Rajidae; genus Okamejei; species Okamejei kenojei. The sequence continues at coordinate 4,324,105 of CM069151.1, read as the reverse complement.
CAACCCCATCCTGAACTACCAGTTCATCCAGAACCAGGAAGAAAGGCTGCACCTCTGTGGGCGTGTTGGACTGTTTGTCTGGCCAGCCTGTTTTGATGATGGAAGAGAGGATTTGAAGCATATCGTCAGTGGCGGTGTGTCAATGTGCGCAGTTGCTTGCTGGAGGCAAAATCGATACCGAGGACAGTAAAATGTTTCTGTTCATAGGGATGTTGTTCGCAAGATGCCCGAGGTGCACGGGAGAGAGTGTCAGTGACGTGCATGTCCTTACCCTTAGTGTAGGTAATAGGGAAACCTTACCGCTGCAGCTGCATCATCATACGCTGCAAACGAGCTGGCGCGGCGTGGATGGGCTGGTTCAGGATCGTCACCAGTGGTTGGTGGTCCGTCTCGACCGTGAAGGTGTTGCCAAAGATGAAGTCATGGAATTTGGAGCAAGCAAAGACGACGGCCAACAGTTCCTTTTCAATTTGTGCGTAGTGCTGCTCCGTGTCGGTCATGGTGCGAGAGGCATATGAGACAGGTAGTAGGTTGCCCTCAGCAGATGGTTACAAGCAGGCTGCGCCGAGCCCGAACTTCAAAGCATTGCAGGTGATTGTTACCGGACGTTTCAGGTAAAAAAAATTAGGGTCGGTGCACTGGTCAGTTTGGAGTTTAAGACATTGAAAGCAATTTGATGTTGCTGGAGCCATGACTATGCTTGAGCCATGACCATGTTGTGTCCTTTTTGTCAGCTCCCGCAGTGTGGAGCTTAGTTCGCTGAGGTTCGGTATGAACTTGCCGAGATAGTTTACCATGCTCAGAAAACACTGCAGGCCTTTCACGTCTGTGGGGGCAGGCATTTCTGTGATGGCAGCAGCCTTCTTCGGATCGGGTTTGAGACCCTTAGGAGTGAAGATGTGGCCGACGTAGGAAACCTCTGGAACCCGGAACTTGCACTTGTCAGGATTAAGCTTGATGTTGATCTTGCGTGCACGATCCAAGATGAGCCTGAGATTGTGGTCGTGCTCCGTTGCATCTTTGCTATACACTAGGATATCATCGACAATTATGGCACAAGGTAGGTCCTCGAATAATAGCTCCATAGTTCTTTGGAAGACTTCACTGGCAGAGTTGATTCTGAATGGCATTCTCAGAAACATGTATCTGCCGAATGAGGTGGCAAATGTGGTGAGGTTTGATGACTCCTTGTCCAGCGTATCTGCCAGAAAGAGTTCTTTGCATTGAGGACAGAAAATAGGGTGGCTGTTCTGACCTTTGCTGCAACATCCTCGACAGTCTTCATGGGATGGTGTGGGCGCTTAATGGCAGTATTCAGTTCTTTCGGGCTGATGCACAAGCGGATTTCATTTTTTCCCTTCTTGACTGTGGCAATCATGGTTGAGACCCAGTCGCTGACTGCTTCAATTATGCCTGTGGAGGCCATGTCCTTCAGCGCAGAGTGAACCCTGTCAATCATGGCAAATGACAATTGGTGTGGAGGTCGGATGACGGGTATCACTTCGGGGTCATTAATAATCTTGTAAGTCACGGGCAACTTGCCCAGGTTATTGTCGAAAAGATCAGGGACTTCACTCAGCGAGGCCAGGGAAATTTGCAGTTTGTGGACCGTTTTGTCAAAGGAAATCAGCTCCAGTTCCTAACAGGCCCGGTTGCCAAGCAGAGTAACTGAATTAAAGTTCAAGACATAGAAGGTCAAATTCCTCCTGTTCTTTTTCAGCACATATTTCAAGTTGGTTTTGCCCAGAGGCTCCAGCACCTCCCCTCCGAAAGCATGTAGAGTGGATTTGTCCTTGATCAGTGGCTCGTTACTTCTTATCTTGTTGAAGAGGTTGATTGACATTGTATTTACTTTTGCCCCCGTGTATAATTTTGCGCCAAAATGGACGTTGTTTACAGTTACTGTCATGGTCGGATCATAATTTTTAGCAGCAGCAAGCTGTAACGAATAAACAGTCGGATCCGCTTGTAAGTTAATTGGAGTCTGTTCGGGGGCAGGTTTGAGCTGTAATTGGGGAGCGAGATTGTTGCTGTCTCGTAGCAAGAAGTTGAGATTAGACCTGAAGCTAGGTGAATTCTTCCCATGGGCCCGACTTGCTGCCCGACATGCAAAGGCAAAATGATTTAACTTTTTGCAGTATTTGCATGATTTACCAAAAGCGGGGCAAGCTGATTGACTGCTGTGTGAGTAGTTGCAATTTGGGCATTTCTTCTGAGGATCGCCAAGAGCTGCCTGACTAGCTTGGGTCATAAATCGCCTGTTATCTGTGGTGGTTCGCTGCCTACTGAGGCCCGTCAGATAGATGGTTTTGGTTTTGTGCAAACTGTCTATAGGGTCGATGAATTCTGCTCTCCTGCATGCGTGTGCTGCTTACTCCAGTGTCAAATCTGTCTCAGAAGCTCTGATCTGAGCTTTAGATCAGTAATGCTATTCACTAAAATGTCCCTTGTTAACTGATCAATCAGCTGATCGACCAGCATATTTTGAAATCGGCTGCGCTGGGCTAAATACATTAAGTCTGAGATAAACAAGTCTACTCATTCACCAGGGAGTTGACAGCGAGAGAAAAACCTAGCCCTGTCCAAAATGTGATTTGAGGGCAAGTCACAGATCTGGCTAAATTTACCCATCAGAACATTGGGGTCATCAGGAGATTCAGCTGGGGTTATTACCTGGTCGTTGGCATCGCGGACTGCTGGAGCATAGCGGAATGTTCTGGATCACCGAAGGGCATCTGGGCCCTCAAGGTTGAGTAGGAGAGAGGCCTTGACAGCATCAGGTTCATTTCGGTGTGCAATGTTCATGTGGTGTCGGTAATCAATTTCAAATGTGGCCCAGCATTCGCTGATATCCGCATCAAAGACGAGAGGGTCAGGCTTTCGACAGAAAGAGGCCATCATAAAGCAAAATCAAAACTCACAAAATGGTAAAAAAAAAGTTATACAGAAGGAGTGGATCCAGTCGCTTCTGACGCCATGTAAATTACTTCTAGACTCAGTACGTGATTCAAATACATCTTTCATCAGCACCGAAACGTAACAGCATGGAGGATGATTAGTTGTCAGTACATCCTGGCTGCTCCAACTGTGTGCTGGGAAACCAGTGTTAGTATAAGTATTACAGTGGGGTGGAGTTAGAGATGCTGGCTGGTGTGTGATTGGTTAACATGCAGCATTAATCTACAACAATGAATGGTGGTGCTGGCTCGAAGGGCCGAATGGTCTCCTCCTGCATACCAAGGTCTCGCTGTACCCCCCAATTTCCTAAACTGACACCATTCAGATGATTATCTGCCTTCCGGTTCTTGCCACAAAGTGGATAACCTCACATTTATCCACATTACATTGCATCTGCCATGCATCTGCCCACTCACCCAACCTATCCAAGTCACACTGCGGCCTCATAGCATCCTCGTCGCAGTTCACACTGCCATTCAGCTTTGTGTCATCAGCAAACTTGGAGATGTCACATTTACTTCATTCATCTAAATCGTTAATATATTGTAAATAACTGAGGTCCCGGCACCAAGCCTTGCAGCATCCCACCAGTCACTGCCTGCCATTCTGAAAAGGACCCATTAATTCCTACTCTTTGCTTGCTGTCTGCAAACCAGTGATCTATCCATGTAAATACCCAAACCCCAATACTATGTGCTCTAATTTTGCAAATTAATCTCTTATGTGCGACCTTATCAAAGGCTTTTTGAAAGTCCAGATGCACCACATCCAGTATCTCCCTTATCCATTCTACTTGTTACATCCTCAAAAAGTTCCAGAAGATTAGTCAAGCATGATCTCCCCTTTGTTAACCGATGCTGACTATGACTGATGCTATCAATGGTTTCCAAATACGCTGCTATAAAATATTTAACAAACTACTCAAGCATCTCCCCCACTACAGATGTATGGCTAACTGGTCTATAATTCCCCGATTTCCCTCTCCCTCCTTTCTGAAAAAGAGGGGTTACATTGGCTTCCCCCACTCCACATGATATGATCCAGAGTCGAGAGAACATTGAAAAATGTTCACCAATCCATCCACGATTTCTAAAGCCACCTCCTTGAGTACTATGGGATGCTGACCAGTTGGCCCTGGGGAATTATTTGCATTCCGTCTCAACAATTTTCCTAATACCATTTCCTGACTGAAGTGGATTCCTTTCAGTTCCTCCCTCCCTCTAGATCCCCGGTCCTCAAGTGTTTCTGGAAGATTGTTTTTGTCTTCCTTAGTGAAGATAGAACATAGAAACATAGAAACATAGAAATTAGGTGCAGGAGCAGGCCATTCGGCCCTTCGAGCCTGCACCGCCATTCAATATGATCATGGCTGATCATCCAACTCAGTATCCTGTACCTGCCTTCTCTCCATACCCCCTGATCCCTTCAGCCACAAGGGCCACATCCAACTCCCTCTTAAATATGGCCAACGAACTGGCCTCAACTACCTTCTGTGGCAGAGAATTCCACAGATTTACCACTCTCTGTGTGAAAAACGATTTTCTCATCTCGGTCCTAAAAGACTTCCCCCTTATCCTTAAACTGTGACCCCTTGTCCTGGACTTCCACAACATCAGGAACAATCTTCCTGCATCTAGCCTGTCCAACCCCTTAAGAATTTTGTAAGTCTCTATGAGATCACCCCTCAATCTTCTAAATTCCAGCGAGTACAAGCCAAGTCTATCCAGTCTTTCTTCATATGGAAGTCGTGCCATCCCAGGAATCAGTCTGGTGATCCTTCTCTGTACTCCCTCTATGGCAAGAATGTCTTTCCTCAGATTAGGAGACCAAAACAGTACGCAATACTCCAGGTGTGGCCTCACCAAGACCCTGTACAACATCAGTAGAACCTCCCTGCTATGAATGCCAACATACCATTCGCTTTCTTCACAGCCTGCTGCACCTGCATGCCTACTTTCAATGACTGGTGTACCATGACACCCAGGTCTCGCTACATCTCCCCTTTTCCTAATCGGTCACCATTCAAATAATAGTCTACCTTCCTGTTTTTGCCACCAAAGTACTCGTTTAACTGTTCTGCCATTATAAATTCACCTGTCTCTGATTGTAAGGGTCCTGCACGTGTACTCACTAATCTTTTCCTGAAGATTTTAGAGACCGTTTTTATATTCCCCGCAAGTTTCTTTCTTGCCTTTTTACCTCCCTCTTAATTAGCCCCTTCACATTCTGTTGAACTCTAAATTTTACACAGTCCTCCGGTTTGCTGCTTCCTCTGGCCAATTAATATGCCATTTTCTTGTATTTAACACTGTCCTTGATTTCCCTCCTGTGCCACGGTTGAACCGCATTTCCAGTTTTATTTTTTCGCCACACTGGGATGAACTATTTTTGGGATTCATCAATGCGTTCTTTAAATCTTTGCCATTGCATCAACACCGTCAACCCTTTCAGTTAAATTTGCCAGTCTATCCTAGTCCATTTCCATCTCATAGCTGCAAAGTATCCTTTCTTTAAGTTCAACTTGCACTCTAATGGCCAGCCCTGCGCTCATTACATTCCCTTGCTCCTCGAACACCTTGCATGCATAAAGGGAACAAATCTCAGCTTCCTGCCAAAGCTTTATTAAAATATTATAGACCTCCAGATATAGTGGCGGTACGGTAGATGACAATGAATGCCGTCTATGTGCAGTTTGTACGTTTTCCCTGTGACCGTGAGGGTTTTCTCCTGGAGCTCCGGCTTTCTCTCACACTCCAAATATGTACATGTTTGTAGGTTGATTGGCTTTGATAACTTAAAAACATTGTCCCAGGTATGGATATTCGTGTGCGGGAAATCGCTGGTCGGTGCGGACTCGGTGGGACGAAGGACATTGCATCTCTAAATTCTAAAGTGAAGACAAAAGTCTCCCAGGGCATGTGGTCCTAAACTGTGTATTTCCACAGATCGAGAGACCTTGAGAATGGGTGTTAGTCAGATATATCTACCGTTTTATTTTGGTGAGCTTATTTCGTCATTTGACATTGTTACTTTTTTCACCAATTGCAAAATAAAATTGGGCAATGATGAAATGTAGATGTTATGTTACTTAAAATACCCAATGTTGGCTGAATATGTAAATTTTATTTTTACAGGCAACATGTTTCCAAGATAGACAAAATGTAGTGGAGGAACTCAGCGCGGCAGATAGCATCTCCGGAGAAATATAATGGGCGACTTTCCAGGTTGGCACCCTTCTTTAGATTGAAAGTAGAGATGGGGGGTGGGGGGGGGGGGGGGGACTGGAGGTAGGAAACGGCCAGGAACAACTCAGGTCCAGATGACCAAAGAAGGGAGGAGACCATAATAGCCCATTGTTACCCGGAGTAGATGTGATTACAAGCGGATACAGTGCTGCGAAACGTAGAACTAGTGGTAGGTGGGGCGCGGAGGGGGTGGGGTTGCAGGGTGTAGATGATATGTGTATACACCTTTAATTGATAGTGACGATGTCCATGCTAACTACTCCCCCACCAGTTAGTGTAATTGTAACCTACACACCCCTAGCTCTCTCTCTGGTGATCGTGACAGACCACGTACAGCTAGGGCAATAATGTATGATTAATGAAGTAGTAAAGATCCAATGGCATCTGTGTATCTTCCTTACATGGCGTCAGAAGTCTCCTTCCTGCGTCTCCAGTTTATCGAGTTTTATTTTCTTAGTCCCAGTACCTCCCTCCCTGTGCCGTGATGGCTTCTGCCTGTCGTAAACCTGACAAACCTGACTAGGATGCAGACATCACTCATCGCTGGAGTGTGTTCCGACGTGACTTTGAGCATTATGTCACAATCACTCACCCTGCTGTGGCCCCCACGGTCAAAGCCTCCCTTCTGCTGAACCTGGCTGGTCCCGAAGCGCTTGAGCGATCGGAGTCATTCATCTATGGACCGGGCGAGAGTGTTCAGGACCCGGTATGTCTGCTTGCTAAATTTACGGCGATGTGTGACCTTCCCACTAACCACATCTTAGAGCGTTTCAAACTGTTCTCCCGATGCCAAAACCCTGGGGAATCTATTGACAATTTTGTGGCCACGCTGCACCAACTGGCTCACCGATGCGACCTGCATGCCTTGACCCCTGAGACTTTGACCCGTGACATCTTGGTCTTTGGTCTACGGGATGATAAGCTGCGCTCTGAGCTGCTACGTAAGCCTGATCTGACATTCAATGAGGCGTTGCATGCCTCTCGTTTAGCTGAGGCTGTCTCCTCTGCTGTACAGCCACCTGACCCTGTGGTCCACGCAGCCAGTTTCGCCAGTCGCCAATACCCTGCTCCTCGGCGACAGAGGGCAAGCCCTGCGCCGGGTTCCAGACCGCATCAACGCTGTCAGAATTGTAACTTTGTTTCGCACCATTCTAATGTCTGCCGGCGTTGGGGGCGTAAAATCATGTAATTTTGCAACAAGCCAACCATTTCTCGGCGGCATGCGCGCCATTCCCGTGGGAACCCTGCACAAGCCACAGCAGAAAACCCTCTTGCTACTTGATACATTGTATGATTACCGCGTCATTATGTGAGCTTACCCATTTCTCCTCAGCATGATTGTAACTCCCCCTGTCTCTGACCATGGCTCTTCCCAGAGCAAACTGATTTATCAAGCGTGTTTTCCTTTAGCGGGTGCACCTTGCGTCTAGTATGTAATCAGACTGACCGTCGAGTCCGGTGGAATGCGCATGGCTTCCTTTTATTGCTAAGGTGGACACGGGGGCAATTGATGCTAAGATGTTAGTCTGTTTCACACCTCAGCCTGTTGTTCAAGAAAGAGTAAGAGAATATAATGAGCTGTCGGTTTCGCCATCAGGACCATTGTTGTGTTTTTGGTTGCACTTAGGGGGCTGGTGTCCCGTACTTGTTCATGTGGGGAAGGCCAACTCTCCACTGCAGTGCCTGAAGACCTCTACGGCCCCTAGCTGTCTTTCTATCAGCTGATTAGGACAGTTAGTAATTTGTGCCCCTGCTCAGCCGTGGTGGCCCTGCGCAAGGACCACTCGGATTAGTGAGCTATATAAACTCGCAGCGTATGTAACACTGGTAGAGGCACCCTCTGAAGCCAGCTGGTCTGAATAAGCCCAGTACGTTTTGGACACTCGTAGCTGGGGAAGTTGCCCTGCTGTACAGGAGGCCTCATTCCCGACATCACGACGGTTGCCATCCTTATATTTCGCCCACCATGTTATCATCTTCGCCTTGAGCAAGAAATACAGGTTACTCGAGGATCGACTCTTTCTCGAGATGGTGGCCACGGCATCCTGAATAGCCAGTATTAACCGAGGCGCCACCAGGGGTCTCTACTATGGTTGCGCTTGTGAAGAAAGACAGAGAGCGAAATTTT